>JARHVA010001544.1:1282500-1352500 GCA_037957365.1 Torreya grandis | reverse complement strand
ATGTATATAAATAGAGGTTCATAAACCTAATTTCATGACTTGGAAGCAAACTGAAGAGTCAAATGAGAAAGAGAAACAATCAAGCATGACTTGGAATAAAACTCAAGAGTCAAGTAAGTAAGAGAAACTCATGACTTGGATGCTAAATTCAAGCAAGAGATCATTCATCCTTTATCCCTTCCTCCTCAAAATCAAAACACCTTTCCTTCATGGAAATCCATTCAAGGAAAAATTTAATAGAAATAAAATCTGAAGGTGATCCAAGAAGAGTAGCTACGTTAGTAGAATTAGGTATCTATTGTAACTTTTGTAGACCTTTCTCATCTTATTGAATACTTCTATGGATCTACCATGCCACTTTTGGAACAAGAAACTCTTATTTATGAGGAAGTTGAAGAGAATACAACTAAATAGACATAAAATGAAGGTGACTTGAGTGATCAAGAAGAAATCATTATTGGGACACCACTTGGCAAGGACAAACATGATCTAGTATTTAATGATGCCAAAGAAGAGGAGTTTTGAGAAGTTTCTCAAGAGCTTGTAGTAGATGATATAAATGAAGTATAAACAAATATTTATTTATAAGGTAGCCATGAAGACAATGTATATAGAGCCATTATTGAGTTAGATAATGTTCTTGAAGAAGATGATCATTGGTAGCAACTATACAATTATTTCTTGAATGAAATTGAAGAGATTAAGATGGAAGATTTTGATTATGAGATATAAAAATAGGTTTATGATTCATCTAAGTATTCCACAAATGTTTCAAATATTTAAGAAGGCAATTCTATTTTGGATATCCCAAACCAAGATGAGTTAGATCTTGAGTGGATAGATGAGATGCCATTCTCTACAGAAGATGAAGATGAAGCAAGTGCAACAAATCAAGAACCTTCATATGACTCCATCCAAAAGCTATAAATATTTGATCAACATGTTTCAAATGTTAAGAATACTAATTAATTTCATGTCCTTTCAATTTATCATGATGAAGAGGCCTTTTTGGATGACTTGGAGAGTTTTTGTGTAAATTTTGATAGTCCATCTCTACCCCAAGTGGAGATTGATGAATGTCTTATAAAAATTATTGTTTTAGTTGTTCATCAAGAAATAATTAATGAAATATTCCAACCATGTTTACATATATATCAAGAGGTTTAAGATCTTAGTGAGCCACTACTTCAAATGGAGCCTAATGAAGATGTCAACCCAAGTATACTAGTTGAATTGCCAACAAAATCATTGAATGAAAATGTGTCAAATCATAATCAGCCTATGAATGAGGTAGAGATAGAATTATTGATGTAAAAAAGGAGAATATGGGAGGAATATGATTGAATACTTTATCTATATCTTCAACCCATACACCTAAGAATGAAATTTGGAATCCCATCTGCATCATCTAGAAGACATGACCATACAAGTTCTCCTATCCACAATCACATGCAATTAAGAGATGGAAAATACATTTCAAGGATCCAATGTTCATCAAAAAACTTTGAATTTTATCATAGAGAAAATCATCTTACTTTAATTTATTTGTTCTAGGTTTTCTTTATGTCAATAAGTGAGTAGCACAAACAATAATCTGCTTTCCTTTTATTTGGTATTCCTATTTTCTATAGGTTAGTTTTCTCTAATTTATAGTTTAATTGTTGTTTCCTTTTTATTTTATTGTTTAAATCTAAAAAGGTATTGCAATGCTCAAAATATTATATTTCTTAGTCAAGAAAGTCATATAATCAAACTTTTTATGGTTCAATTTGCCATTTTCATATGCAAACTAATGATTTATTTTGACCAAATGGCTAGTCAACCCTTGAGATTCACCAAAATTGTTATTAATTTCACCTATCAAGTTCAAATTAATACCCCTATCATATGAAACTTTCTTAAAATTGGTTAATAGCCCTTATAGCTAGTCAAACTGGTCATTTATGGCCTAAAAAGCACTAATTTTAGTCAACAAATTTCAAATTAGATTGTAAATGGGTCATTATCATATAAAAATAAATTTTAATATGTTTAAAAACATTAAAATATCGTATGTCCTAAGTTTCAAGTCTTAAAAAGGTGCTTTAATATGCTAAATAGCCCAAAAAGGCCCCAAAATAGCCCACATGTGCCAATTTTCATGTTTAAAATAGTAAAAAATGTTATAAAAATGTATTTTTAATGTTATAGAATGTAATTATTTTCATATATTCCATTTAAAGTGGTGGAATTCTTTGGTAGTCTTTAAAAGGCCAACATAAGCTTATTTTATTCACTTCTTCAAGTAAAAGTATGGAATACATATGGATTCCATACCATCCAAGTTAGGGGAAATCATCTACAGGGAATTATCAGGATTCATGAATATTTTCATGGAAATTCATGTCCATACAGGCCTTAAATCAGCCTTATCTTGATACTTTTCTTGTTGCCACAAAGAGACCTACTTGTAGGTTTGAGAGTGGTATGAACTACTAAAGAAGGGTACAGGTCTAAAATTTGAGGTGAATAAATTATAATTATAGGTATTATTTATGGTCCAAGTGGATCCTCAATTGTATTCTCTAGGATCATGAACCATCCTTTTGAAGACAAGCCAATTTTTGTAGACCTACAACCAAAAAGGCAACTAATTTTCTTGATTTTCTCCTCACTTGGGTAGAGTTTCAATGCAAACCAGATTGTTTCATAATCATGGGGAATTTTAATAATTTTACATGACTTTATAAATATATTCTTCATGAAATTAAAGGTCTAACAAATCTCACAAACTCAGCTAGTCAATCTACAGTATTGGCATGCTTGTAAGGAAGGTTGTACAGTCATGGAAGAAGGCAACTTCAAGTGTTCAATGAATTCATGTTTTCATAGGTTTACATCATGGTTCTCATGTTTTCAATTAATTTATTAATTAAATACTCTAATAAATCCACTACTTAAGCCCATATCCATGCTTCCATGTGTCTCAAATGGGTCAGTTTAGCATTCTTTAAGGAATTTTTGCAAATTTTAAGGTTTTTGGAGAAAACCATATTTAAAATTCACCTCCATGCACTCCTATAATGGCCTAAAAATTCATGAATTGTGATGATTTAGTGCCCATGTTTGCATTTGAATCCTTATCTTGGTCTTGTCATACTCCTCCACACTCCTTTCCCACCTCCATCTCTTTCACCTCATTCCAGTATCATACTCTATTTTTTCCACTATGTTTTTCTCTTCTCCTACTTTCATTTCATGTCTTTTCCTAATATTTTCATCTCCCTTCATGCCTATCACACTCAATCACCACATCCATTCCATGATATCACCATTAAGTAAGGCTAAGGTTGATAAAGGATACTACAAGCATAAAAGAGGATATGAGCCAATCAAGCACCAAAACTCAAAACACAGTCAAAAGAAACATTTACAACAGAGTTTTTGTAGTCAAAAGTTGAAATTTTAAGGTTCATATTATTTTTTCAAGGTGAAGGGATGTCTTATTGAATGTCTAGGTGTATTAAAGAGAATCAATTTATAAGATTAAAGAGAGTCAAGGGTCATCATGAGCATAAACAAGGTATATACATCAAGCAAATATGATGACTCAGTCAAAAGGATGACTTAAAATAGTCTATCTCTGTCATGAAGAGTCCACCAAGAGCATAACCAAGGAGTGAAAATGAGATTTATTTCTATTAGGGTCTTTATACCCTCACTTAATCAAGAATATAAATAAGGACATGGATCAAATCAAGTTTAAGGTCATGATTAGGGTCACATACATGCTTAGTTAGTACAAATGGTATAGTAAAGTCATCTTCATGATGTAGGCTGAAACATTAAGCGGTTGATATGACACTAATATAACTTAAAAGTCAAGGATCAGGTTTTCTTATTTATTAAATTCCTATTATGGTTAAATTTAAGATTTCAATGAAGCAGGATTACACCTTGAAAAGGACAAAAATGCACCTACAACCAATCAAGGTTAGGATCAAGCCTATATAAACACCTATAACAGTCATTCCTTTAACTTTTATTAACACTTTTTATAAGTTATAGAGGATAATTGAGTCATGTCATGGGTTTATGATAGTAAATGGTGGATTTTTTTGATGGGGGGTTCTAAAGGTAGGTTACAAGGCATCAAGTGGCTTTAAAAAACAATATAGAGATCATCTATAGCTACATGCATGTACCCTTAAGGAGGCCTAATGGAAATAAGAGTGATCTTGGACCTATTAAGGATGATTTTTTTTTATAAAGATAAGTAGTTTCTTTGAGGGAGAGAACCTTATGAATGAATAAGGGAAAAGGCATACTAAGTTCAAGAAGAGCATATTACAAATGATAACCTATATCCACATGTAAATTTAACCTACAATGAGCTAGGGTTAAACAATGTTTACAGGTCTCATGATTTAAGTTTAATAAGATGATATTTTGGATATAAAGGTATAATATGTAAATAAATACCATCCTCACACCTCCTAACACTATTTTTTGGTAGTCATTGCTCCCCAAATATCTTGCATTTTAATACTGTTTGTAGAAGGGCAAATTCCCCTACAACACAGTCAAGGATTTTTGGTACTTGAACAATGTCTTGGGATTTTGAGGAATCAAGGAGGTATTGATGTTGATTTTATTTAATTATAAATATAAGGGAGAATAATAAAAGACTTGATGAGGCTTATGTGGTTTCAAGGAAAAATATCATCCTCAGCCACCATCCTACAACCAGTCAAAGATCAACATCCATACATAGAGAGTATAAGGTCTTCAAGGGAAACCTCCTTGAATGTATGAAGATATAAAAAAAATAAAAGGGGATTTTAATAATAATTTAATATTAAATATATATGTGTAATATTTATAACCTACAATCAGTGCCCAAGCACATCCTATGGGCCATTGTATGGAATATACCTAGTTCAAGGCCTAAAAAGCTTGAAACTAGTCAAATTTCCATAAAAGAATTGTGTGGAGAAACCCTAATTTTATGTAAATGTTATTTTATCATATATTAATCATTATATTTACACTCAAAATATTCAAACCTGATCATCAAGTGCACCTAAAACAATAAAACACTGTCAAGTGAAACCTAATTGCCTTATTTAGGAGGTCTAGAAATGTTTAAAATAGGGGTAAATGGAGTTTATAAGTTATAGAATAAATTATTTAATTAATTTATGATTATTTTGATCTTTAAAAAATATTAAATCCATGAAAACACCTTCAAATATGCAAAATCTAGTCAAAATTATAGACAATCCATGCACAAGGGGTCAATTTTGAAGAAAATTAAGGATTTTGGGATCTACATGTGGAGTTAGAACATTAAATTTTGTAAATAGGGTAAAAAATATCTTTATAATAAATATAAAATTTTCATGTCCATTTTAAATGTGGAGATACTTGATAATTTGTCACAATCCTCATCATGTATGTTATGAAGTTACTATTGGAGTAGGCAATGTTATGGAGTGCCATAAAGGTTTTTAAGTCTAGGTGAAGATTTTAAAAGAATTTTATTATGTTATTACATAATAATAAGACATTTAAATAGTTTAAAAACTCAAAATAATATGAAAACCATGCTCATACAAGCTTTTGCACGCAAACAAACATATAGGCCAAAAAGGCATTTTTTGACTTTTCAAGAAAAGAGGAATTTCAAAGTGTTTTTATAGAATTTTAAAATATAAATGATGATTTTTTAAGTATTTTTGAAGTAGGGGAAGATTCATTTTCATCCTGATGAAGTTTTTCTTGTTTTATAGTTCTAGACACCCTTTCAAGCCCCCTTTTCAGATGCTTGTATCTTTCACCACATGAGTAGTTTGGCCTAAAAATATTAGTATCTTTTGAGGAAATATATTTAACAATAATTAATTAAATATTTATGTTAGTTTAGGGTCTATTATTTATGAACAATCGTTAAGAGCGTAGGCATCCTAGAATGTAAGCAAAACCCTATAGGCAACTTTCCTCCACATGGTAACTTTTCATATCTTTTGCATGGGAGTAAAATATTTTAAGGGATGTTATGGGGGTCAATTATATACACATAAATTTAAATATTTTGTTATTTTGAGCCCTGTACTTCATGAATAATCATTTTGAAGATTTAGCTTCAAAACCCTCTCAGACCCTCCAAAACCAATTTTTGCAAAAAGATAAATTTATTGCCATAAAATAACCATGGATAAAATTTAAACCTTTTAAAACATAAATTAAACTCATATAGGATTCCATAAATTCCAATTTGACTTATGGATTTATACGGATCAAGGAAAAAATCATGTTTTTTATGGAAAAAATCATGGAAAATGAAGTACTATATAGTTAAATTAAAATTAATAAATGGAGATCAAATCCTAATACTTTTTATTCATCTTATAAAATTAATTTTATAATAAATCATCCTATAATTTCTCATACCAACTCATTCAAAATGGCCAATCTACAAGAAAATGGAGCAAAATGGGCCTAGTCAACCCTGTTGAGTGAAAGGTGATAGTTTTCTCATGAAAATCACATATATTATGATGAGATAAGTTTTTAAAAGTCTAATTACATTATTTTTTAGGTTTCATGGTGTCTTGTTGTATTTTATATGGATTTCAAGTGCTTAGTTTAGATTTTAGGCATTTTTGGCCTAGTAGGCCTAATTGATCAAGTATCAAGTTTGAGTTTGGCATTGAGAGATAAGATCAAGGAGTCAAAAATGAGTTTAATCAATACATATATTATATTCAAATAATTATTCATGCATAATTTCAATATTCAAGTGCCACTTCAAGCATGTTCAGTTTAAAGGGAGTTGACTAGTCCTTACTAATTTGCCAATTCCATGTCATCTTAGGCAAGAAGTGTTCCTTCTTACTCCATCTTAGCTTAAAATCAATTAAATTATATTTATTTATCCAATATTTTGCATATATTTTATTTCAAATAAGATTGGAATTTTTAACATGGGCCCACCTATCTCTTTTTTATGCCAAGATTGAGGATCATGCATGTTTTGAGGAGTTTGAAGATATTTTAAGGATTCAATTTAATTTTGTAAAAGTATTTTGTCTTGAGTTAACAAAACAAGACTAATATTTATCTCCCTTATACACTACTTTGGGATATAATCTTTTCTTTTTCTATATTTTTTGGCTTTTTAACCATTTTTTAAGGATCCATCCCTCTCTTGGCAAGACCAAACTCTAACAAGATTGAGTTTTGTAACCTTTTTAGATGAATAAAATGACTATTTTCAAATTCCAACATGATGGTATAGTGTATTTATGTTAGTTTATTTTCATATGTGGTAAAATTTTCTCCCTTTTCAAGTCCTAATTCTTACTTAGTTACTAGTTTGTCAGATTATGTAGGTAATGTTCAGTGTTTGAATTTTTTTCCTAAGATTATAGTGGATATAAGTGACTAGTTAGTGCCTTGAATTAGGCATATTCAATCATTTCCCTCAATATTTGATCACTTGATAAAACCTCTTCATGAAATATTATTGCATAAGAGTCAATTGGAGTTATAGATTCAATATTTTTCTTGTCTAATCAATGTTTTAGGAGCTCAAATTGAGTGGATGAACTGATAATACATGTGTATCACCAAAAGTAAATTAGGATTTCCCTTTCAGTTTCCTTCTTCCCCTTTTCATTCCAACAATAAATAGTTTATTAATTATTGTAGAGTGATACATCAAAGGAGCTAGCCTCATCAAAATCTAGAGGTTTGGTTTGAGTTTAGGTGTCCCACATCTCTGATCATTCCAATGTTAGTCTAGGTGTGAAGGTTTTAGAGCCAAATCTAACAAGCCTTCAAGTAGGATGATATCTAGATAACTAACATGTATAATAAGGGAGGTATAACATAATTTATTACCTAATAATATCTCACACTAGGAATTATATAATCTTAGCCTAAGTTTTATATAACTTTAATTAAGTTGATTATTACACCTACTTGGTGCCAAGTTTACACAAGGCCCACATGTTCCTCTCTAACCATCACTGACATCTAACACTAATGAAAACAATTATTTTGTGGTTAAAAAAAATGTCTCACTACCAAAATAAAACAATGTTTATTCACCACAAACATAAGTAAAAATGAAGTTACCCACATAAGGCTCCTAAATAAGTTGATCCATATGGTATCACTAGTCCATTACATAAGGTGAAGATAATATCTAACAAAAGTCAAATGTATTTTGATAGGTTTCAAGTGGAAACCCATATTAAAAAACATAAGGTTATTATTCCCTTACATAGACCATATATGTCCTTAAGTATCCATAACCATATTGTTCCATCAAGACAAACCTTTCAGCCTAGGGAAGGACTATGCCCAAAATTTTCCTATAACTACTCATAATGCAAACATCAACAACTAAGGAAAAAAGTGTGACTTAATAAATTCATTTTGATCAATTCCAACTTCATCACTCAAGGTGAGATAAATAACAATCATCCTATTGATTCCCAGTTGTACACCTCTCTAATCTAGACGTGCACACTTGAAAGAAATGGCAAGCAATGATGATAAATCTGCTAGAATGTCATTATACTTAAGGGAGGGTTTAGCATCAAGACTAGACCTGAATATAAAAAATAATTGATAGGCACACAGAGAGGGTATGGTTAACTCCTTACTACTTTTAACTCTACCTAAACCAAGGTGAGACAACTTATGGGATAGCTTGTTCACATGGAGTAATTTTACACTTTAATCTCCATGGGGATTCTTGGCACAAATGATAAATATAACCAAAGAATAACCAAGTTTATACACTTTACCCTTGAATGGTTTTCACACAAAATTTTTTCTATCACACATAAGCTACTGAAGATAGATGAAAGGATTAATGTAATCTTTAGTTTTATAAAATATTCAACAATAAGGGTTAAATGGAAAACTATAGTGCTAGGATTTAGAGCACAAACTACAAACACGCTTTGAATATGTAATACCTTATGCATTTGTAAGACAAGTACCACTTATAGTATGTAAAGGGTGTGTTAAATGTAGGGTAGGATAGTTTATAATTGATTATAGAATGGAGGGTGGTGTACTAGTGATTGCCAAACAATAGATTATCTAATAGTATTTCATGACAATTTTATTTAGTAAAGACACATAAAACATTTCAAATGCATGATAGTGACAAACATCAAATTATCCCTAAGAAGCTAAGACATACACCAAAGCTAAAATCCTAAATACTTTCTCCTACCAAATTCATAAACCCAAGGAGTCCTTAAAATTTATTCAACAATACATTTCTAAATATAACTACAGAAAGGGATTTATAAACTAGACACATGATCAAAATGACAACCAATAATGAACATAGACCCAAATATCCAATAAATAAAACTTACAAATCATATTATTTCATTTCATTAGTATAATATAGTAAAGAGCCACAAATATTTTCCACATGCTTGAAAATAAATATTATAGACATCAGCACTTTAGAATGTTTCCATGGGGAAAACCATGTTGATACTACTCTTTTAACAAATGAGACATAAACATTCAAAGCATCTCCAGGTAGTTAAGCATGTCCTCATGTGTAACTACCTGGAGATGCTTTTTTATTAATCAATGGAAACTATAAAATATTTAAATAGTTTCCCTTCTCCTATGCATGCCAAAGAAAGCCCATCACCCTATGATGATGGTATTGGAAATAATTATTGATATATGTCTACTCAAAGATCTTTTTGGGAATGGCCCAACTCAAATATTACAAATCTATAATATTCCCTCTCATGGAGGAACTTGGATAAGCATAATAATGAGAAATACTAATGTCATATTCCCCTTTGAAAATCCTAATCTCATTCACACCATTAATATTTATCTCCTGAGAATACATGAGTTGTAGATCATAAAATGTGATACTTGAGTCATAACCTTGTGGCACAAAACTACTTTATTTATCTTTCTTATATTTCTCCATAGGATCTCTAAATTTTCAACATCAGTCTCACTCTATCAGATCTAGGTAGGATGAGCAAATCCACTCTATTAGATCATGATTCAAGGGGTGGAGCCTGATTAGATACTACCTCTTCCTTGGTCCTAAGGTTATGCCACTTGGTAGCCCCATGGGCTTCCTATGTACATGGAAAATAGTTAGTCCTACCTAGAGTATGCTTACACCATAGGTTAAACCCATGGGATCTAAAAGCTCTACTTAATAGTCCTTAGTGATTTTAAACCATTAGATCATCTGATCTTATTGAAGCATGTAACATTTGATCCACCCAATTTGAGAACAAATGGCTACTTAATAAGGTCTAAAAATGATGCTCACATGACCATCTTAAACATTTGAATCCTATTTTTTAGTCCCTATAGCTTAAATTTGATGTTGTGCACCTATTAAAAACATTTGTAAGACCATCACTTGTAATTTTTAAATATTCCTTTAGGAACTTTATTCTATTGAAATTTTGTTTGAGTCTTCTTCTTCAACATTCCTATTTATTTTGGCTTCTTTTGCTTTGGGATTTTCTTTGACACAATTTCATCACAATAATTATTTCAGGCATTCTATTAGGATAATTATTTTAGACAATATCTAAGACAATTTCCCTAAAGGATTTTACTTCATACTTTCTCACAAGAATTAAGCTTTGAGTTCCTTTTATCTTCATCAGGATAATTATTTCAAACATTTTATCCAAAATAATTTCCTTGAAGAAATTAGTCCTTTGTACTTTCACGCAATAAATTTGGACTTAGCTTATTTTTTTGAAAAATTTGAAACTTACACTTCTCTCAAGTAAATACAATTCTTTTAGACCTCTTGCTCAAGCAAAATGTTTGAAGGAAATCCAAATCTACCCGGTAATAAGTTTTCCAAAAGAATATTTTAGGCATTTGAATATAACTTTTGAAAGTTTTTTCAAGGGAACATTACCTATAAAATTACCCTTTGGCCTTTGGTAATGGCCTTTATATTTCTTTAAAATGCCTTTCAAGAGATTTGAAAATTCCCTTCGTTATTCAAGAGTGCCCTTCAAGAATTTTGAAAAGGTAAAATGACCCTTCAAGATTTATGGAAATTACCTTTGGCAAAAACTTACAATTCATTTGGGTTTTTTGTGTGGGAAAAATTCACAAAATTCAAGTTACCTTTAAAATTTTTGTCAAGGAAAACAAGTTTGAAACAAATAAGACTTAGCATCTTTCCCAAAACAAAGGATTTCCTTCAAGATTTTTGTTCCAGCAAAATACTTGAAGGGAAAGTGCTCTTAATTTTTTTTTTCTACAGATAAAAATTCAAAAACAAATGACTTAAAATAAATGAAATATCCCCTTAGAAATTTTTCAAAATGCTTAGCCCAAAAATGATAAGTCATTGCATTTTTTTTAGAATTTTTGTAGCAGACAAAATGTCTGATGGAAATAAGTCTTCAAACTTTTTATTTGAAACAATAATATGAAGACCTAGTTCTATCAGAAATTTCATTAATGCAAAAGGCACAAAAATTCTAAGGGAAATAACACCTTCACCAATCAAAGATATGACAAAGGACTTAGAAAAATATGAACATGAACTTGACCTTCCAAAGGAATGCATGGAGATAGAAATTGGGATAATGACATAAACTTTGATATAGATAAGGGCCCAATTGCTCTAGTGCAATTTTGGGCACTAACACAACCCTATATCACACTCCACTTGAGTGGCAAGGTAATGTTACTTTGAAAAGGGATCGTTGGACCTAAAAAGGCCCATTTTGACCTTAGGTGTATAAGATACTTTACTGACTAGTTAACATCAAACCTCATGGTTTTAAGTACAAAGATGAATATATCCCAACAATTTACCCATGAAATCCTCCAAGGTATGGTGGATATGTCTAATTTCATTATAAATTCCAATCGACCTAACACTTAATAGATAGATCATGAGCTAACATTCACTTGGCTCTTGTAGCCAACATAATTTCTACACCTAGTTAGAACATTTTTCCAACCTGTAATAAAAACTCATCCACTCAACTAAATGTGTGAATGTCCATCAAATAATATCATGGGTCTCTCATTCACAAAGACAAAAAATTACGATCATCTAATACTTTATTAAATATTCTATTGTCTAAGAAACTCTTCATGTGTACTATTATTACCTCTTTAATTAGGTGTAACACCTAAAAATACATACATTGATTCACTACATAATAAGTGGTACCAAACATTGATTCCTAGAGTTTACATCTTTTAACCTAGGATTTGATGTCAAAATGTCACCTAAAATTTTCATGACTAAATATAAACAAAAAAAGATTAATTTTTTTTCAGAGTGTACAACACACATTCTACATATTTGGACTACTAATAGTTGGCCAACTACATGACACAAGAAACATAAAGAATCTACTAACCAATGTGACCAAATGATAGTGAAGCATACACAAATGGATGCATAAAAAATTAGGTCCCACTTACTCTAATCAATCCACAGTATTTCAAACAATCCTATAACTCTATAATCAATACTAGTTAGACCCATGAACCTAAGGAATAAAGTGGCACTAACTAAATAAAGGTGGGTTAGAGTAATGAATGTCTTAAAAAAGATTTCCTAATTCATAAAAGTGTTCAAGGAGAGTTTTAAGTGATTGCAACCAATCACATGGATTGGTTCAGACTTTACTAAAAAATTAATTATAATTTAGATTTGACTTGCCTTAGAGGAAAATGTTTAAACAAAGACCATACATTATTTATAAGACCTAAAGATGTGACTAAAATATATTGGTAAATCCTTTTTAGAATGGAACAACCCATCTCCACCATTAGATCAAGGCAACCTTGACCATTACATCTGGTCAAAGGAAAGGGATGCCCTAAATATCCTTATAGAGGCCATAAGGTCTTAAATTTAGTCATTGGATTGAAAACTAAAGTTTTTGAAAGGAGGGAGGTGGTGTTGGAAAATGACTTTTCCATTGTCATCCCTCCTCATCTTCCTTGGCCTTAGATGACTACCATTAATGGAATCTCCAAGATTTTAGTCTAAACTATTTATTTCATTTTAAAATTTATGTCAAGATAAAAATATGCATGCATTCATCTTGAAATTACTTATTTTAATAGAATTCTTCCAAGAGTTTTTAGTATTCCATAGTTTCAAAAAGCTCTCAGGGAACTTCAAGCTCCACCAAACCATTAATGGCCATAAAAAATGTTTAAGGTGAATTTTTTAATAAAAACTTAATTTTATATTTTCAAATTTATATAAAATGGTATATGACACAAAAATAATAGGGGTCCCATTTTAAGTCAAATTGTTTTAAGATTTTAAGAGCCCATAATATTCACACTAGTCTAAAAGGATCTTGTTATGATAAAATATTCATAAAATGATAACCAATAAATGATATGTCTTGAAACCATTTTTACATAGAATAATCTAAAATTAAGGAGAGGTACATTTTTTAACAACCCAACTTAAAGACTTGAGTTAGCCATACTTTTAGAAATAAAATATGTATACTCAAAAGAAAGAGGTCTAAAATCATCTATGTTGAGAAGGGGGCCAAATATTAAACAATTTGTTTTTCCACACCTCAAAAATCATTTTGTGGAAGATAAAAAATAATGATGGGGGTCTCTTTTGGGGACACCCAACCTCTATGTCTTTGAGTAATCTCAAATGCTTTTAGAAAACATGTATCTTTATTTTAAATAGTTTTGGATTTTAAATAGATTAAAAATTTTCACAAAACTTTATAAAAGTTTAGTTTTAAATAAATATGATTTAATGTAATAAAGTATTCATACTATTAAATTGATTTTTATTTAAAAAACTAATCACATAATAAGTTGGTTGGTGGTTAATATAGGTTTACCTCTCCCAAAATCAAAGAAAAAATAGTGTGAGGTGATTATGTGGCTTAAGCCACATAGTTTATCACCCCTAATTACCTTAACTAACCATTTGAAAATCAAGCCATGTGATTGACTAGAAGTTCTCAGAACTCTCCTTGAACACCATTGTAAGTTAGGATATTTCACTCAAACTAGTGGTTGCTCAAACCCACCTAGTATTTAAACCTTCTAGGTCTTATTGAGTGTAAATAGTATGTTGTTAAAGGGTTTAGTATGACAATAATCTATAATGAAAACTAGAAATAATTAATTTAACAAACCTTTCCCAAAATAGAAAGTATAGAGAGAAAGAGTACTTATCTAGATTAAAATAGACCTTTTTGTGGATCACGGAGATAAAACAGGATGGAGAAATAGGCAAACATATTTCATTTTATGATTATGATTTAAATATAATCTTAGATAATAGGAAAAATATCAAGGTAGTAACATGATGTGGTACTAGTGTCTAATTATGGAACTAGTGTCACTCTTATAGGAGCTATCTGGAACCTTTAGGGAAGACACAAGAAGTTTTGGAGGTCATGTAGGTGGTTTTATGTCAGTTTTCATCTCATTTGTGTAAACTAGTAATTTGACTCAAGAGAACTGATTAGTATTATGTTAGTCCCAAAATGAAAACAATTTTATAAAACCACACTAACTAGCATACATATCTAGGCCTAGTTACTAGGGTGAGCTTAATAAAATAAATAAATGAAAAACACAACTAAAATTAAATAAAAAAAAGAATCATTCACCTTCCTTGTATGCTTCAAATTCTTGTTGTAGTGGCTTGCTCGGCTTGTGCTCATGAAGTCTTCATCAAAGGAGGCTTGGCTATCTCCTCTTCTCCTTGGCACCTTGTGGCTTTGGCTTGGCTTGGCTCAATATTTTGAAATCATAAATTTGGCATGTGAGAGATCTTGGAATAAATTTTACGTGGTAAATTTTCACAAATTAAGCTTAAAATACAATAGGCAAGGCCTCCTATTTATATATTTTTGAGATTGTTTAAAATCAACATGAGGCATGGGAGACTGTCCATCTTGAGATGAAGATGTGTGGTTGACAATTTATTCAATTTTTTGGAATTAAATATATAATTATCCTCATCATGAAATTGAAAAAATGGGAATTGAAGAGGCATGGAGGGTCATTATGAGGCATGGGAGACCCATAGTCTAGATATTTATGACATTTATGGCCTAGGGATGCCTTCCTAAGAAATGAGCTCACCTGATGATGTAATTATTAAATATTCATTTTTAAAAAAATGTATTGAACAAGTTTCCATGGAATTATTAATTAGGCTCTAATTGGGTTTTATTATCTCTTAAGAATGATTAATCAATTTATGCACAAATTACTCAAATTGATTAGAATGCTTTGTTATTGGTCTAAAATTTGACTAGATTAGAATTGGAAGTCAATGTCAGATGCATTAGAAATGTATTCCCATTTAGGATGTTTCCAACATAAAATAAAAAAAGACATGCATATCACACAATAAATTTGATAAAAAGAGCAATCTAGAGCATCCAGGTGCAAAATTGGTATTTTTACTTGAAATGATTTGATCAAAGATAGTTGGCCCATAAATTTCATTGCCCCATTTAATTATATCCTAGCCAAAATCAGCACTTGAATATATCAATTTCAACTCATTTAATTTTTTTTAGTGTTTTAAAGCCAAATTGTGCATTTTAGTGGAAATTAGTCAAAAGCCTAGCTGGAGGTTATCAATGGCCAGATTTAGGTGTTTACATTTTGCCCCTATTTGGGAAGGCATTACAAGATATAAGCACAATAATGTCTTCTCAAATAATGAAAAGTTCTTGTATGCCTACAATTACAACGATGATAAACTAACTGTATGAGGCCCCATCAAGGGAATGGTTGACACAAATAGGTTAGAAAATGGTCCCTCAAAAAGAAAGAAGCAAAATTAGGGGACCAAAGAAAGGAAAGGTAATGGGGTGAAAACATAATGATTTTCAAAAAATAGTCAAAATTCTAAGAATGCAAGTTGGATGGTGTACAATGGTTTACCCAAAGGTGGTTATAAACATTGTACCCTGATAGTGGGAATGTGGTATGATAACATAATGATTTACCCAAAGGTGGTTATAATCATTAATAAGATGGAGCCACCCCAATTAGGATAGAAATACAAGATAACAATGTACCCCTGTATGGGTAGAAAAAATAAAGTGGTGATAACACAATGATTTTCCCAAAGGTGGTTATAATCATTAAGAAATGAAAGTGAGATGGTGTGCAATGATTTACCCATATGTAGTTATAATCATTAGATCCCAATTATGGAAAACATGACTGATTGGTTGATTGATGATGGTAACTTAACATAGAGGGTAATGATGAATTGGAACAACTTACTAGTAGGGAGATGCTCATTCAAACTAATAAAGGTTAAAATTATTTCATGGTTAATTACTTTATTTGAGATATGATTGGGATTAAATCAAGATGTCAGTGCTGAAGAGATGTTGATGCCACCATTTTTTAATAGAATTCTTAAAGTTGAGGTTTTTTGTAGCACATGTTGGTAGGCATCAAGGTATAACATCATGAGGACTTGGCCAAAATATGCATTAGGACTAACTCCCAAAATCCAATACTCAAATATAAAATAATGTACCAATGATAGAAACCATTATGATAATGTAAACACATGAATATGGATGGATTTGAGTATAAGTGTGGGCAATGAATCACCTAATGAACACACATAAATTGAATCAAGGCAATAGTTTTAAAGAAAACAAATAGGTAGACAAACAAACAAAATAAGTAGAAACAAACAAACAAACAACACAATAGAAACCATATGAACATTTCCCCTAAAAAATAGGTGATAAATTAACAAATGAACAAAATAGGGGAATAGAAGAAAAAGGAAGGGGGTGATCGAGTTGTCTCCATATACACTAGGCAAGTAGATGTTGCATACATAGCTTTATGGATGTAATATCTAATAAAAAATACTTTAGGCCAAATGTAGTTCTCTTAGGAGATGAGAAAAAAATGATAACTAAGGATAAAAAATAGAGTGGATGTCGTAGAAGAAGAGGAATGGTCTTTCAAAATGGTAAGTTCATGAGAGAAAAGGCCAAAAAGGATGGGGAAACTAAGTGACAAGTGGTTTTCTTGCAACTTAGTAAGGGTTCCCAGAATCCTTAAGGAAAAGAAGTGGTAAAATTTTATTGGTTTTTTCTAACAATTTTACAAATGTTTTTATAATTTTGGAAGTATCTCAACTCCATCAAGAATTATAAGACACTAAATGGTTCAAGATCATAAAATGGTGATATAATTAGAACTTAGGTTGCTCACAAAATGGTGAGAGAATTCAAACTTAGGTTGGTCACAAAATGGTAAGAGCGTTCAAACTTAAGTTGCTCATAAAACAACAAGAGTATAGTGGAAAGGGTGACTGAGCTGACCTCAACAAGTATTGAGCATTACCTACATAGTCATAGAGTAGGACCTCAAGTCACTATATTTTTGCCCTTATAGCAGAGGAATTAGACTAGCATAGCCATCAATTCAAACAAATTAAGCATAGTTGGTAAAAATACATAGTATGACATAGGAAGTGGCAAGTTGGTATGTCAAGGCTCAATAAACAAATGTTTCCCCTAGTTTGACCATAGGTGGTTATAAATAAGACACAATGTCATAGATCAATGGTACTAATTTACCCAAAGGTGGTTATAATTAGTAGTTAGATTGGTGATAAGAAAGGAATAATAAATGAAGGATGAAACTATCAAAACTTCTGTCATACTACTCCAAAATATGATCTCTACCTAAAGTAATTGAAACAACTGATGAAATTGATCAGATTCCTTGGTGCTGAAAATGTGTAATGAATGGCAAAAAAAACCAAGGTCAAATAGGCTAGGCTTTAGAACATGTATGGTCAATAAAATGAGATGGTAAAATGGATAAGTCTAAGAGGATGGACAAGAATGATATTTATACAAGAAATAATAGTGATAAAATGGCACCAATAAAATGGTCTTTACATATAATACACCTTAGTGGTCAAGCATATTACCACTTAAGGTGAATTAAATTCATTGCCTCAAAAAGTTTATCTATATCTAGTGTGGTAATCTTGTATGCTCTTGATCCATAATCTATAGTAATGATGAAAGGTCCTATCCAATTTGGTTTAAATTTATCTTTATGCTTCTTCTCAGCCATGGTATTCTTTTGGTTTTATTTAAGAATAAGATCACCAAGTTCAAATCTTTTATACTTGACATGTCAATTATAGTGGCCTTTGAGTTGATTTTGATATGTCTAAAGATTTTTGACCACAACTATGCATTTTTCATCAAGCAGGTCTAGTTCCCACCAGCGAGTTATTTGATAGTCATGATCATCTAGGACATGCTTGAAATATATGCATACTGAAGGTAATTTAACCTCAATGGGAAGGATAGATTCAATACCATAAACAAGTGAATATGGAGTGGATCTTATGGGGGTATGATGATTAATATGATATGCTCAAAGGATAGAGAATATCTGAAGGTGTCAATCATGACTGGTATCATTGACAATCTTTATGAGAATATTGGAAATGGTTTTGTTTGATGCTTTGACCTGGCCATTACCTTGAGGATAGTATGCTATATAAAAATGTTGTGTGATGTTATATTTAGTACATATATTGTCAACATCCTTGTTCTTGAATGATCCTCCATTATCAAATATAATGTCAGAGAGGATACCATAGTGGTAAATGAGATCATGGAAGACAAACTTTAAAATTTGCTTTCTAGTCACATAAGTGAGGGGTATAGCTTCAATCCACCTATTGAAATACTCAATGGTGGTAAGGATATGTTTATGTCTATCATATGAAGTGGGGTTGATCTTCATAATGAGGTTGAGTCCTCATGTAGAAAATTTCCATGGTGTCAACATCATTTTTAGATTTTGTGTTGGGGCATGAATTAGATTATAATGTCATTGACATTTGTCACACTTATTTATATATGCAACTACATTTTCATCCATCATGGGCTAATAATAACCAATACTTAAGATATTTTTGGATAGGACTACCCTACTAGAATGAGATCCACATACTCCATGAACTTATCTTAACACTAGTGCAGACTCTACCAAAGTTAAGCAATGAAGCCGAGTTGTATAAAAACTATGGTGGTAAAGGGTGGATTCAAGTATAGTATAATGAGTGGAATGATGAATAAAGGCTTTGGTTTATTTTTGAGATAGGTTAGGTGGTATAAATTGTTCATGAAGGTAGTTGTAAAGGTTTAAGTACTAGATATAATTAGGACTAACAATATCAAAAATCATTGTAATGGTTGAAGGTTCATGAACTGGTGTGAACAAATTCTCCATAAGGAACTGATATTCTCTAGCTTTGTCTATTTGTTGAATCATAGAGCTGAAAATATTCATGGCATTTTAAATTCTATTACTAACCCTTGGTATATACTCAAGTTGGATATTTTAAATTTTTTGTTTTAAGGTATCAACCACAGCCTTACATGGAACCATCTTGTCATCATTAGTTTGGAAATGGTCTATGACCTGATTGATTATTAACTAAGAATCATCATAAACTTGGAGATGATATATGTTATAGTTTAACACCTTTCAAATTCCTATTACAAGTGATTCATACTTAGCCATGTTATTTGTATAAGGAAAAATAATTCTAAATGATTTAGGGATTAGATCCCCCTATGGTGCAATAAATAAAAGGCTTTCCCCCAGTCCATGTGCAATAAATGAACCATCAAAATATAGATTCCAATGCTACTCCTCAAGAGGTGTGTTAATGATGGTCACTATGGTTTCATTAGGAAAATGAAATATGAGTGGCTTTGTATCTATAAGGGGTGCTTCAACAAGTTGATCTATAAAGACATGTCCTTTTATTGTCTTTCAATTGACATACTCTTTGTTAAAATC
Source organism: Torreya grandis (assembly GCA_037957365.1). NCBI lineage: Eukaryota > Viridiplantae > Streptophyta > Pinopsida > Cupressales > Taxaceae > Torreya > Torreya grandis. Next base: position 1,332,625 of record JARHVA010001544.1, on the reverse strand, counting down.
ACTAATAATCATGATTTGGTTGGCCATTCTACATTGTAAAGCTATTTTAGATAGTATATACTTTAGTGGATATACTTTTGAAATGAACATAGTCTTATTGTTTAACATGTAATGGCATAGATTTTGAGCTGTGAAAACCATGGCTAGATAAGTTTTTGTAATAGGCACATAGTTGTGTTCATATGTGACCAAGATACAACTTAAGTAGTATACTTCATAATATTTTCCATTGTTATCATGTTGATCCAAAAGTGCCCCTAAGGCATTGTTGGTAGTTGATAGATACAACAAGAACAACCTTCATATCATAGGAGGTAACAAAACATGTGGATTAACTAGATAGTCCTTGAATTGTTAAAAAGCTATTTGAAAGTGATCATCCTAGTGAAATTAAACTCTCTTTTTTATAAGATGTGTAAATGGATGACACTTTTCTACTAACTGAGAGATGAAGCATTAGATTGACTGGATCTTGCCCTACAAACTATAGAGTTACTTCAAATTTGTTAGTGATATCATCTTGACTATAACATGGACTTTAGCCAGATCAACTTCATTGCCCCTATGAGACACAATAAAGCCAAGTATATTTCCTGAGGTTACTCCAAACACACATTTCTTTGGATTGAGTATAACTTTTTACTCCCACAATCTTTCAAATATCCTATGTAGCACTACTAGATGGTCAACCCTAGTTTTAGATTTTCCTAATATGTCATCAACATAGTTTTCAACAATATCATGCATCATATCATGAAATATGACATTAATGGACCTTTTATATGTAGCACCAACATTATTAAGACCAAATTATGTTACTTAATAAAAAATGTTCCTCATGGAATGGTGAACGCTATTTTATATTGGTCTTCTAGTGCTATTCTGATATAGTTGTAGCCTAAAAAATCCATCCATGAGTGAAAGCATTTCATAACCTATTATGGATTTAATGATCATGTCAATATTAGGTAATGGAAATTCATCCTTAAGACAAGCCTTGTTTATGTCTCAAAAATTATTATAGATTATATTTCCTTCAAGCTTTTTCCTGACAAGTAAAACATTAGATATCCATTTTGAGTAGTCAATGAAACAGATACATCCTACTTCTAAGAGTTTCCAACTCTTTCATTACCAAGACAATCATGAAAGGATGCATATTATGTAGATTTTGTTTCATTGGTTTGGCATCAGGATTGACCACAAGGTGGTGTAGAACTAAGGTAGGGTCCAAACCTGGCATGTCAGAATAAGCCCATGTAAAGATATCTACAAATTCTCTCAATGGAGTTATAAAGACTTCACGTTCCTCCTTAGTGATGGATGCACATAATTTTATCCATTTTAGGTCTGATAGAGTCTTGATGTTTACCTTTATTAAATCTTCAACTACAAGGGTCAAACCATCTTTTGGGATAGTAGGCAAAGACTTGAACTATTAGACTATATAAAGGTCCTTTGTTAGGACTTGCTCTTCAACATCTCCTAGGCTTGATGAATCTAAGTCCCCCAATGGGAGATATATCCATGTGATAAAAATATTTGGAAATTACTGAATAATTTGATCAAATACTTGTGAAAAACTAAACTTAGATCCATAGGCAAGTTCATCATTGGTGGTCTCTTGGTATAAATTTAAAGAATAATGAACACCCCCATCTAGCGACACTTGAAACAAGTATTTACCACTAGACTGGCCTTTATCTTTACTTTTTTCTCGGTTAAAAAGTTCCTCAAAGAGGTTTTCACTTGGGGACCTCAATGTTTTATTTATTTATTTTTGGCTAAGGGTGTGTACCTACTTCGAAAATAGGCTTTAGGATCTAATGTAATTGAGAATCCTTATTTATGATCTCCTAACATAATGTTGTCTTTAAAGCCTAAAAATTCACAAAATGCCTCATCATTCTAAAACTCATCAATCGACAAATTACATTCTTGTTGGTCCCAATCTATTAGTTGGGGATAATATAATGGCAATGGGTTGTAACAAATGACTAGGGTAAGAGTACATATGGCATTATTATTAAATAGGTTAGTCTCATCTAGGTCATCAAAGGTGAGGCTATGATTAGACTCTACTTCACTATCGACATTATCATCACAAGCCACCAGTGATGAAACTTGAATAAGATATGTGGGGTCACCCCTAAGCAGTTTAAATCCAAGTCCATAGGGAATTTTGTACTTAGTCATGGAAATTATCTCAATGGTTCCTTGTTGATTTAGTCTGAGGCCTCTTCCTTCATAATCCTAATGCTCCATGATCTTATTGAGAATAGGATACTTTGCACTTTTATAAAAATTAGCTTGGTTATCATTATACAACCATGATTCATCCCCTTTAAGAGGGTCTGGTTTTAGGCTAGATACTAGTACAAACATGATAGGTCCCTTATCTTTGTTATTTAATGGCCACTTCATGTGTGGGGTATTTTTAGGTCACCTAAAGGTCTTTGGATTTTGAGGAAGATTAGAAATATGGAAGGTATCATGGGTCACATACTCCCCTAGGCCATTATTTAAAATGGTGAAATGATTGGAAGCTTTAGGAGGTGGCATATGGGAAAGGGAATCTAAGGTATTAGTATCTATGTAATTATCATGTGGAGGATTAATAAGTATGGCCTTTCATTTATCCTACTTAGAATTTGGATTTATTTCATATTGGTATTATAGCTTTGAAACTCAACCTCAAGATGTTTTTAGTATTTATATGGGTGTAAATCTCTTAAAATATTGACTTCCATCCCTGAGTGGGAGAAATTGTTACATTGGTTCAGTGTTGATGGGATTACATGAATCTCATGTAACCAAGGCCTACCTAGAAGCATATTATATGACAACTCAAGATCAATAATATGGTAAAGTGTATCATGGGTCAAAATACCAATGATAAATAGTAAGCTAATGGTGTATTTTGATTCTCTTTCCTGATTATCATAAGCTTTGAAAGTTATCATTTCTGGCTAAAGATATACCATTGTGTACCCAAGAAGCTTGATGAGCTTTAAAGACACTATGTTGAGTCCTGATCCATTGTCTATAAGGACACATTTCACTTTATGACACTTTATATAAACTTTTATTTACAATGGATTATTATGGAGTGGGCCAAGGGAAGACATATCACTTTGGTTGAATGTGACTTGTTGGGCTGGAGTTAGGTGTCCAATAAAAGATTGAAATTTATTAGGGGATATGTCACTAAAAATAATGGATTCGGTTAAAATTTCATTTAAAATTTTCTTGTAGATTGTTGATGTTCAAAAAAAATCTAAAATATAAATTTATGCAATTATTCCATAATATCAACCTTCTTGTCTTAGTCAATGGTGAATGGTTTATTCCAAAGTTGAATGGTTGGTTGGATAACAGGAAAAGTGGTAGATGGTTGTGGAACTGGGAGAGTAATCTTTGACCTCTGAGTTATGATTACATAATTGGGATTAGATGCTAGACCATAATTACTAACAAATGTTGGGAATGGTGTGGGACTAGATATGGCAAGTCTCAATTGCTAGTGCACTTGTATGTGGTCACATGGAAAGGGTGATCCTTTAGTATATGGTCCAAAATTGGGAGTCCTAATTTTTTGGTTTACATGTGTGTAGTCCTAGGTCAAATAAGGATTATCTATGTAACTTGGTTGAGTGGTATTGTTTAGCAATGGTCTAGATTGATTAGTGCTCAGTCTAGGATTAATGGAGATGGTATTAACAATACCCCTATAATATGACCTATAACCTTTTTGTAGTCATGTGCAACTACATGGTAGGTTTATTGGTTCTTACCATTCTAACCTTAGTTTTCTCCATTATTTTGACATTGTGGATTTTGTTTATTTTGATAATTCAACATTTGATTTTGATACTATTGATTTTGTTGTTACATTGGTTGGTGGTGTTGTTGTTGCTACTATGTGTTAGGTTGTGGAAAGAGGTTTTGATAAATCCAAAGAGTTTTATTGGAGGTGGAAGCACCATTATCCAATATTATCTCCCCATTCTCCAACATATTCTAAATCAAATGCTTGATTTGAACACATCCTCATAGATTATGCCCATTGACCTGATGATATTGATAGAATTCATTTTCATGGTAACAATCAAGATAAGGAATGCTTTGTGGATAATGCTTTGGTTTAGGCCAAAATAATTAGATTAGTAGTGGTAAGTTTGTGAAATATAGACTCAATAAGCTCTCTTAGGTTACTAAAGACATGACACATAGGCACATTTTTCCTTGGAGGAGGGTTTTGTATTGGTAAAGGTTGTTGCATTTGTTACACAAGTCTTGGTTATTGTGCTTATGGAGTTGGTTGGAGAGGTTTTTGGGTAATATTAAGATGGAAATGTGGTGTAAATGATGTTTTCATTGTTTGGACATGATGTGACTTGATTACTCCATTACCCACAACATTCCTATTGTAGTTGAATTACTTTGGTCTTTTTAGTTATTAGCCTATGCTATTTGTGATGCTTGTGCTTGGATTGGATGTTGGTTTTGGCCACATCCTTGATTGGTACCTTGATTCTAATTAGTTTATGTAAGATTAATGATCCATTTATTAATAAGGGCTCACTCAATCAACAAGCCTTTGTTTATGATCTCCTTGAAAGTATGTGCACATTGTAGTTCTAGATGATAAGCTATCTCACTATGAAAAATTTTAGTAAAAATAGTGGCTATTGTTTATCTAGTAAACTATGGGTGAATTAGCTTGCAAGGGCTCTCCATCAATGTAGATAAATTGTAAAACTCTCACCAACCTTTTATTTTTCTTGTGTTAAGTCAACCAATGAAATCTCATGTTTGAGATTATATGAAAAGTTCTACACAAAATTATCATAAATACCATCAAAATCTATTATTGAATTCTTGCGCAAGTTTAAAAAACACTCTAACACTTGTCATTCCAAGCTCCTTAGAAAGAAAAATAGAAGGTATACATCACTATATGCCACTAGCTGGCATGTGATAAAGAACTCAGTTAAATGGGCCTTAGGTTCATCTTTCCCTTTGTTTTTGTTGAATTTTGGTGGTTCCTACCCTAGAGGAAATGGTATCTACAAGTATTCCATGTTGAATGGGTAAGAACACATGTCATCCAACTCAATTTTTTTAGTTTGTTTCCCAGCTTGAATGGTAGCAATTGCATCCTTCATTTGTTGTAATTCTAAGGATAGGAAACTCAAAAGAACATTGGTTTAAGGGAGAATATTGGTTTGGGTAGATGGTTGGGAGGTCACAAGTGGGACACTTTAACCAGGGTATGATGGAGATATATATTGGGGTATATTGGTTTTCTTGGGAAATGGACTAAGAATATGCATATGTGGATTAGGATGTACTTGAAATTGCACATTTGGTTGTGTGATATTATATTTGGGGTTAGCTATGAAGGTTTGAATTGAAGGATTTTTTGGTTGGGATGGAGAGATATAACTATATTGTTCTTTTTGTGGTTGAAAATGGACATGATGTTGACAAATCAAACCTTCTTATTGGGTGGGAACTTGTGAACCAAGACCCTGTCTCTAAACTTGTGACACCTTTTAAATAAATTATTGTCTAATAGGTACTTGAGAAACATGGGAGCCTCTGTGTTTCATGAATCCCTATTTGGAAGTAGATGCATGTGGAATATTTAACATCTATCACTAACTAAAATTTACATGTTGTTGGCTAGTCATCACTTAGTTTAGGATTTGTACACTAGTTTGTGACTGAAAAGGTATGTTTGTCAGTACCTGATGAGGTGGAATATTAGTTTCCCCTTATTATTTGGCCTATATTGTGTTGGTATACTATATTTTGCCTAATATTGTGAAATACTACTCATCACTTATTTAGGAGGAGTAGGATTCATCACATTATATTATTGAGGCATAACATCGGTTATTAGTTGATTACCTATCTATGTTGGTTGCATAATAAATGAAGTAATTGGTTGAGGTTAGGATGTAAAAACTCCTAATCCTTGGTATAATGGTCCACTCATGATATTAACTACAAGCACATGTTGTTGACTAGTTGTTTGAGCATTAGTACCACTTTGATTTGGATTGGGCGTTGTTTGCACATTATCTACTATATTTTTCTCATTATTCTGCATAGAAGTAGAAGACACTTCTTTAATAATGGGAATATGTATCAAGTTATCTACTAAAGTTTTTTCCATGAATGGATCTGAGCTCTGATTGTCTTGACTAGTTAACTCTATCAAAACTCTTGTTTAAGGAACTAAGTCAATAAGAGTTTTACTCACCATGGTCATCTGATTGAAATTATGTGCTAGATTCAAGTAGGTCTAATATGTCATCTACATCTAGTTAAAGTTGACTTCCATAACATTTTTTCTCTTTTAGTCATATTCAAATCCTAATATGTTGTTTGGACTAGAGCCAAAGAAATGGTAGAAGAAGCTTGTTTATCATAAATTATGTTGTGGGGCATTCTTACTAGGCTTGGTAAATTCTCATGGGGGAAGTCTAATGAAAACATGGCCCCTACCTCGATGAATATAACCAAAATATTAACTTTTTTCTCTAATAAATAATGATCAAATAAAAATGGATCATATGTGTAAGGTGTATTAGTAGATCATGATTGTTGAGGAACTAGTTTGTTAGTTGTGTGTATTGTAGCTAGGTATTGTGTAGTTTATTCTTGGTCTTTTTTGAATAAGGTGGTGAATTAACCAGATATTTAGCCTATAGATCCTAGCTTTGTGCCCCTAATTGAGTATTATAAGAGGGATAAAAATCCATCTCATAATTAGTATTATCTTCATAGGGGTCTTGTACCATTTCTTCCCGTGCAATCACATTACTAATCCCTAGATTATACCTGAGTCCAATATGAGTGTAGGAGTACATGTTGGGATCCATAGTCAATGCTTTGAAATATAAAGGGAAGAGAGTTATACAAACTCTAAAATTAAAATGTCTAAAATCTAATGTTCAAACTTGGTCTAGATTCATCAAAAGGATCAAAAGGTTTATACAAAGATTTGTGATAACACATTTTAACATTAAGTATATAATGCTTCACATTTCACACAAAGATAAGAAAGTAAATAGATCAAAAATCAAAACCTCAAACTCTAAGATTGAAGTGTTTTAAATTAGTCTAATCTAGGAAAAGTAAAAGTTTCTAGGTCTTTTGGACAAATGTGGTGTCAAAAGCTAGGCTCAAATAAGGCATGCACTAAAACTCTTGGCTAAACGACATCAAAAGCTAGACTTTGAAATAGATGAAATTTTTAATCTAACGGATTTAAAAAAATAATAAAAAAAACTAGGCATTCAAGTTTTGGATATAAACTTGACCAACTATGTATGAATTATGAAACAAAAAAGGCACTTTGAAATAGTTTATTTTCTTGCAAATGATTATATAAAACTAGGTTCTTTGTAACAATTAGGCTAGATAAAAGGTGAACATTGTGCCTATGTTGGACAAATATTTTACTAAAGGTATACCTATATTGGTTTAGAAAAATGAAATAACTTAGACTTTATGAAAAAAGGTTCTTTTAAATAATGGAAAAATGATTTGAGTAGTGTAACCATGCTAAACTACTCAATGGATATAAAAAGGTGCTCGTTTCAACAATTATTAAGGAAAATATGATTAATCATAAATTTGGTAGTGTAAAACTACTTTTATTGACTCAAAATGTTATGGTGCATAAACTCAAAGTGTAAGTGTTTATCAAAAAATGACATAAGTCTGTCAAGTGGTGATAACGATCATGAGTCTTAAACGGCCTTCAACCCAAATTGGAAATTAAACCTAAGTTCCCTCAAGTTTAGTGAAAATGGAAAACCCACTTAACAAATAAACTCTATGAACTTATAAAGGTGTATTTTCAAATTTAGATTATAAATGAAGGACTTAAATAACTTCGGCAAAGGTATAGACTTAATTGGGTAGCATAACTATGCCAAAGTGGATGATATGACTCCAAGTTTTGATGAACTTTAAACAAGGAAAATTAATGATTTCACATGGGTAGCATAAAATCTCTTTATTCAAACAAAATTGGGGAACATGTGTTTCATTTTCATTATTTGTTTACACCAAGTTTTTAAATCTAAAAAATATTTTAATCTAATACAAAACCAACTAATTAATCTCTCTTAGATCCTAAACTGACAAGGTTACCTGGTGTTGTTGGAATGCATCAATATACATATTTTGTGAGGATTTTAGGTGTTCATCCAAAAGTAAATGTGCATTATATATTAGGGTTTTTATTCCCACCTTCTCTCAAATGATAGTATTATGACATGAACCTTAAGGCACACCTTACACCAATAATACTTCTATGGAAAGTCAAGATTTGTCTAAGATCTAAAAGTTTTTGAATGTTCTAGGGGAATCAATTGAATAATTACTTTCACATCAAACAATGTAAAAGAAAAGCATAGATTTTAGGTCTGTATCACATAGCTAGTTGCAAAAAAGTCTAGTCCTTTTTACAACCACTATATCCTACTATTTTCTCAGTGTAGTGTGATGTCTAAAGTGGCATTACATCCCATGTACAACTCCAATATGGATTCAAATGAAGTCAATGCTAGGAGGTTAAACCTCAAGTCAAAGCTTCTTGAAAGAACTCATGGGAGGTAATGACATCCCCCTTGCAAGCCAAGTTTATATAAAATAAAAAAATCATATAATAGAAAGACTTTAGGGTTGTTTTCAAGGTCACCCAATACTTTTATAGGTTTTTGGGGAGTGCTTTAGATGATGTTCTTTGTATGCCTTGGACTAGGCAATTTGCAAATAAGGAAAGCACTTTTGATTCCAAGGGTTCCCTAAAGGGGAAAAATGGAAGAGAATACATGTAAAATCCTTGCATTTTGTGAAAATAAAGTGCTAATTAAAATAATGAAAACAAAATTGATAGGTTTGTTCAAGTTTAAGCCCAAATGAATGATTTGGTGGTGTTTATTTGACCCCTTGATCTTAAAATTGTAAAATTTGAAAACTAATGCTAAAAACTTACTTAAACACCTAAATTTTATATTAACCACCAAAATAATGCTCCTAGTTCATGTTAAAGCATAAAAAAGATGATTTAAACACATTTTAGGAATTTTCCAAGTTGGTCCTGCAAGAAAAATGTTAGAAAGTGGTATAGATTTGAAGAATTTTTAAAGATGAAATAATTAACTTAGGAAAATGAACTCTCAAGTTGACATAGTCAAATTAAGATCCAAGTTAGGGTGAGTTGGGTTGAGTTAGGCCAAGTTAGGATATAAGTCATGGTGAGTTGGGTCAAGTCACACTGAGTTGGGATCTAAGTCAAGGTGATATGGGTCAAGTCAGGTTGAGTTGGGATTCAATTCAGGGTTAGTTGGTATATGATTCAATGTGAGTTGGGTTAGGTCAGACCGAGTTAGGATCTAAGTCAGGGTGAGTTGGGTCAAGTCAGGTTGAGTTTGGATCTAAGTTAGGGTGAGTTAGGTTGAGTTAGGTTGAGTTAGGATTCAAGTCAGGGTGAGTTGGGTCAAGTTAGGCTGAGTTAGGATCTAATTCAAGGTGAGCTGGGTCAAGTTAGGCCAAGTTGGGATTTGAGTCAGGGTGAGTTAGGTTAAGTTAGGCTGAGTTGTGATCTAAGTTGGGGTGAGTTGGGTCTAGTCAGGTTGAGGTGGGTCAAGTTGATATGAGTTGGGATCTAAGTTGGGATGAGTTGGGTCAAGTCAGGGAGAGTTGGGATTTGAGTGAGGGCAAGTTGGGTCAAGTCAGGATGATTTGGGATCTAAGTTACATAGTCTTAAGAACAAAATTGTGAGCTCTACAAAATAAGATTTTTTCTCAAATCTTCACCTATTTTGCTTCCACACTCTAAGATCCTTGGATGACAATGGTTAGTATGTTACTTTTAGGTTTTAAGATGTGTGGTTGAAGATTAATTCAATTTTCTGGAATTAAATCTATAATTATCCTCATCATGACTTTGGAAAAAGGGGCATTGAAGAGGCATGGAGGGTCATTCTAAGGCATGGGAAACCCATAATCCTGATATTTGTGGCAATTATGGCCTAAGGATGTCTTCCCAAGAAATGAGGTCACCTGATGATGTAGTTATTTAATATTCATTTTTAAAAACAAGTATTAAATAAGTTTCCATGGAATTCTTAATTAGGCTCTAATTTGGTTTATTAGATCTTAAGCATGATTAAGCACTTTATGCACATATTACTCAAATTGATTAGAATGCCTTGTTATTGGTCCAAATTTTGACTGGATTGGAATTGGAAGTCAATTTTAGATGCATTGTAATAATATTCCCATTTAGGATGTTGCCAAAACAAAATAACAAAGACACACATCTTATACAAGAAATTTTATAGAAAAGAGGAATCCATAGCACCTAGGTGCAAAATTGGTATTTTTACTAAAAATGATCTGATCAAAGTTAGCTGACCCATAAATTAAATTGCCCCATTTAATGATACCCTAGCCAAAATCAACACTTTAATATATAAATTTAAACTCATTTAATTTGTTTTAGTGTTTCAAATCCAAATTGTGCATTTTGGTGGAAATTAGTTGAAATCCTCGATAGAGGTTACCGATGGCCAAATTTAGGTGTCTATAGTTTCTATATTTATTTTATCTTAATATCTTTCAAAATCCTAATTAATACCTAGACAAAAGAAACAAAAAATAAATCAAATGAAAAAAGGAAGGGAAAAATGGGTTGTGGGATGTTATGATTACTAGAACCCCTATTGTTATAGCCACTACCTACATTAACCCCAATGCTAGGGGTCTCAAATCATATGTAGTTATACATTAGATAATGTGCATAATAAAATTTCATGGTGTGTTATAATTAATTTTTGTTAGGCCCTTCTTTGATCAAATATACAATGTTTAGATGTGATATTTGAGTAGTATGCAAATTACTGAGTTGTACTATTGACTAATTTTATGTAATTATGTGCCGAAATAGTCAATACTAGATGTAAAATGCCTTGTGAGGTTCCTTATATATAAATAATTTTAATTTAAATATGATACATTATTCATTAGATGAAAATTTATATAAGATGGATAAAACATAATAGAATTCTCAAGCTAGGGTTAGGACACAAACATAAGAAAAAATGATCATCAAATGCTAGATCCATGATTTGACACTAGTACCATATGGCACAAATATCCTAAAAATGGTGATAGTGTCTTAAGGCCTAAAAATAGAGATAAGACCAAGAAAGATAGTCTAGGGGCCCATATGACTAAGAGGAGGTGAGTTAGGACAACTGAGGGTGAAAAAAATAGGGAAAATAAGACATAAGAAAGATTAAAAGACTTAAAATTATAATTCAAATAAGGACTATATTCATCATTAAGGACTTGATGTGAAAGAGAAACAAAGGATGTAGTACTTGTGGTTTAACCAAATTATGGTGTTTACATTTGCCCCCATTTTATTCTAGTAATGGAATGAAATAAAAGTACTAGAGTAAGAGAAAAAGAGGAATGCATAATTGTAGTTACCTATGTGTATGTTGTCTAGACTTGGCCCACTCTTTGGAAAGAGAAGTGGATAGGATTTGGAGTGAAATATATGAAGAGGAAATCCATAATGTGGATGTCTTATGTATGAATCTGAATGGTGCATTGAATCTTAAGGAATAAAATCCTATTTTACCCCCACCTTGATATCTGTACTAAATATGAGTATGTAAATTAAATGCATGGGGAAACAAGGGTTTTTTCCCCCATTCTGATATTTAAATTGAAATTAGGTATGTAAATTAAATATATGGACAAACAAGGCTTCATTTCCCCCTCTAATATCTGAATTGAATATGGGTATGAAAATTGAATGCATGGAGAAACAAGGCTTGCTTTTCCCCACTCTGATATTTGAATTGAATATGAGTATATAAATTGGGTTTTGTATAAGGATATAGATCAACCACTATAGATAATCTTGTGACCCAAATTAATGAAAACCTAGTGACATCTTGGTGATGATATTGAGTATAACCTAATAATTTAAAAATTGAGATCAAGGATGTGTGCTCTACATCATGCCCCCTAATTTTGATATCTGAGTAATATAGTTATGAATCTAAACATATGTATTTATGAGTGAACATTTATACATGAGTATGCTTATGTGTTTGAATCTCTACATCTGAGTGAGCCTGTGTATCTATATCAAAACTATATATTTGTATACTTATATCTGGGTAGAACTATGTGTATAAATAGATGTATCTAAGTAGACCTATATATCTATGTGAACCTATTCATAAAAATATATGTATATCTACATTGACCTATATATCTAAAAATTTATATCTGAGTGACCTCTTTATCTATATGAAACTATGTATCTGAATTTTTATATATTTACATAGACTTATATATGAATAGCTATATCTATGTGAACTTGTGCATCTAAATATCTATATATTTGCATATACCTATGTGTATAAATAACTAAAATTAAGTAGAACTATGTATATATGTGAAATTATGAATCTAAATATTTTTATATCTATGCATATTAGTGTGTCTAAATAGTTATATCTGAGTAGGCCTATGTGTATAGATTTATAACTGAGTGAACCTATGTGTATGAATATTTGTATATCTAGATCAATCTATTTGTATTTTCACCCCTTTTGATGAGAGAGTCAAGGCTGTGGTGAGTGTGGCTAACCAAAAGTGGTAATCATTGGTTTTTTTAGTTAATTAGAGTGTGATGTTATTTTAAATTTAAATAGTTTATTTATTGTGACAAAGTTGATTGTTGAAATTGGTAATGTGATAAACATTTTATCTATATTGAGTCTATTATGTAAATATCATTTTTGTCACTTGTTAGAGTTAAAAGTGATTATGATATTGGTTTAACCAATATAGGGTGAGGTACATTGATTTCAAATCCCACATGCAAAATGTGGTTCATAAATCAGATTTATAATTCTCATGATATCACATTGCCAAGAAATTGGTATTAGTTGCTGAAAGTGGCACACAAGGTCAACCTTAATAATATGGAATTTGATAAATGTGACTTAAATAGGTTATTTGATTAGTTTTTTAATTCATTTGAAGCATTTGAGTTGAGAGTAATTGTTTTTCTAAGCTACAAAATATTTTAAGGAGATGAGGAACCACTTTGACCTAATATGAGGAGGTGGAGGAATAGATCCAAGCGGGGAGGTAGTTATCTTGGCAAGAATCACATTATTTCCTATTTTTGTCATTTGTAATGCATTTTTTAATGTTTTTATTAAAAATATGATAGTTTTAGGGCCTATTTTGGAAAATTTGCACTTATATCCTTAGATGGGTACTAGTGTCCATCCCTTGACATTAGTTTCTAAGATATGGTACTATTGTATTATATGTAGTACAAGTATCTTGTAGGCATGATTTGTAATGCTTACTATTGATAACTAGTTTTTTATGCCTATTATTATATATTGGTTGCATATTTTATGTTATTGATGCTATATTTAGATGTACTTTTGTAGGATGATGTATGTATGAGAGATTTTCAGACTACCCAAATGATGGAGACCCTATGGGGTCCACCCTTGATAGATGCCAAGATGGTTGTGCTTAATAGAGTGGATCGAAGTCATGTGCCATTCTTCGATCTTATGCCCTAGGATAAACACATGATGACTACACTATGTAAGAGATGGGATGCACATACCTACACTTTTTGGTGACCTATTGAGGATATAACTGTTACCTTTGAGAATTGTACAAGATCTCAAATCTACCTATTTTTAGGTAAAGAGACATATTATAGGAGGATATGAGTGATTGGATAAATAATGATATTTTAGGTACTTGCCTACTATGATTATAAGGATTCATCATATAAGGATCCATGATAATATACTATTGACATTGATTATCACTACCAATGTTGCATAGTAGCAAAAGTTCTTAGATATTTTATTAGCTTAATTTGTGGTTGTAGATAGGATTAGGGTATGGAAATCCTATCAGATGCATGAAATAATGTAGGATATAGGGTTACATAGTACTATATATTTTTGGGGTCATATGATGTTAGCCCACTTATATCAATATTTGTATTATTTTACATCAGAGATGTGTGGTAGAGTTATCATATCATCTACACCATTACATTATTGGGTGTATGAGCACATGATAGTAAGTGAAGTGGTGTTGCCTTTAAAATATGATTGGTCCCACCCACATTCATTTACATAGAGATGTATTGGGATGAATTTTGTGCCTAAGATGAGGATGATGTAGTGTCTACATGTGATAGAAAGTTTGATAATCATAAAAATTATTTAGAGGCCCTACAAGGGCTATAAGGAATGGTCTAAGGATGGTTCTCAGATTATATGAACTCAAGTGAGCTATGAGTTAAATTATCATTGGGTTAGCGTGTATGATTAGTTATAGTGTGAGCTATATACATGATAATTTAGTGTGATTTAAAATGTGCCCCTAACACTGGTGGTGTGGTTAAGGAGTTATAAGGCTCCTATGAGGTTAGGTAGTGGGCTGAGGATATCATATGTAGAGTTATCCCTAATTCCTTTGACATAGTTAGATTTTGTGATTGACATACTAGATATAAATGATGTAGGAGTTAATGACACCTATATAGCCTTATGGAGAGATAATATATGGGTACCTCTATTTTTGAGAGGTGGGTTGTCATAGAGGATGTACTAGATATATATCCCCTTACGGTTGTTGATGATAAGTTATTATAGTATGTTTGTACATTATGTGTATCTAAGTACTCAATTAATTGGTTAGTAATTTGATGTATTACATGGGTATGTGAAGGTTTAGGTGATGATGAGTAATGGGAGACTACCATCGAGTCTCCACTCTATAGATTGACATGGCATATCCTTGATGATGTCATTTAGGGTGGATTAGTAGAGAGGGATATTGATGGTTTTAGTGTTCTTTCCCATTTTTTGGATTGATCTATAAAACCTAATATGGCATATATATGAGTAGATGTAAATAGATTCAAAGTACATACATAGTTATATAGATAAACCATGCCTATACTAGATGCTCTAGGTGGGGCCAATAGTCATATAGTGTATGCCTACATACATCTATAATGAGAACATGCAAGGTATATAGATGAGTTGGGTATATATCATGTAAAAGAGAGTAGACATAGTCATCGATCGATGCCACAAAGGGAGAGTGGAGCCTCTTTTTCTATCATGGATATGTCTAAGAGTGAGAGTGAAGGGGAAGGTCCCAGTTGTCATGTCTGCATTATTGAGTGATGTACTATACTTGTATAGAAATTATATATATATATATATATATATGGATGCTCATTTTTATATTACCACTGTGTATATTGGTATTTGGATTTAGTTATATTATGTATGTTGATATGTGTTTAATTATTTTGATTGTTTTAAATGGTGATATTGGTATATGGTATTTTTATAAACAAGGGTAATGAATATTTATCTATTTACAAATGTTTAGTTATAGATGTGTAGTGGACTAGGAATGTTATTTAATGGTATAGGTTTTACAGGTGTTTCATAAAATATCTGAGTGTATATCATGTAAATGTGATATGTAATATTTGAATCTAAATGGCATGGTGAACCAATGACCATACTGCTCATGTTATGTTGGTGTATAAGTAGAATCTAAAAATGAAATTTCATGTGACACAATACTAGTGGCTAGGTGTGTAAACTCTATAGCAAAGAACTTGATTGGTTGGTATGCTAAAATTGTACTTTGAGCTTTATGATCCTTGATATTCTAATGTTTTGGATCTATTACAATCACTTTTATTATTGGTGAACTAAATCTATATTATTATCTCTATAGTTGTTTCCAAATATCTTGATTGGTATTCGAAATAATATTGTGCTCTTATATCTATAGTTATTTCCAAATATCTTGATAGGTGTTAGAATTGATGTTGCAATCTGATCTCTATAGTTATTTCCAAATATCTTGATAGGTATTTGAACTAAATTTGTGCTTTGATCTATGTATTTGTTATCAAATATATTGCTATGTGTTCAAATTAATGCTATGCTCTAATCTTTATAGTTGTTTCCAAATATCTTGATAGGTGTTTGATCTAATCATGTGCTCTAATCTCTAAGAACTAGTTTCCATCACTACTCAATATGTGGTACATGATATTTCTCATAAATAGGTGTCCTAAAAACTACATGGATCATATGATGAGAATCTAATGTATCCTCAAAGTGAATGTCTAGGGATAACTCTATTAGAAAGGAGTGTGATCTAGGAGATTGTGGATATTGAGATCTTGGTGTCCACTGTGTGAATGCTATAATTCCTTGATTAACATACTGGTTAATACATACTGAGAGTGAATAATAATGATTATCTAAATGTCCATTTATCTTATTAAAATTATAATATGGCTTATTTTTTACCCTATGCAAATGATGTGATGGATGATTATTAGTAGGAAGAAGTGTGATCATCTCCTTATCTAATAATGTAAGCAAGATGGCATGAGGTTTATCCCTTTCTAAAATATATATAACCCCTCTACGTGTGTCCTATATTCTACTCATTATAGGATATGCTCTATGAAGTGGATCTTTTCCCTTGTTGAAAATATTTATCAGATGTTTTGATTCCACTACTTTCCTAATTTGAAGTAGAGTAGGTTCTTGTACCATGTTATATGATTGGGGATCTGAGAAGTCTACATTCAAATATATCTTTGAGTGTGTAACCATTAGTCCAAAATATTTTTCTAATCCTAGAGCTATGTAACATAGATGTCTAAATTATTGTGATGTCTCATATAGAAATTTATCTCAAATAGGGAAAATGAGACCTCTATCAAAAGGATATTGTACCTCTAAAATATATTTTCTAGTATATCAATTGATGCAAACATGTTTTGAAGCTTAAAATACATTCATTGACTATTTTTGACTGGTCTTGATATAGTGAAGGATACCTCTCATATGTAACTTGATGTCCCTTGTTCTAAATATAACACATGCTAAAGACCTCTTCTATCTCATCATATGTGTGTAGTGAACCACTAGGGAGTGAATGATGGAAGAACTCTATTTATACACCTTCTAGAGTCTTATGAAATAGTTGTAAAATATTCAAATTGATAGTAATATGTGTCATAACTTTCCTATTAGATTCAAGATACAAGTATAGATATTCATGTCCATCTAACCTTGGTAAATATGATATATATAGTTGTGATGGTAATGTTTCATTGAAAATATTATGTGGGCTGGGATTATTATGGATGGCATTAGAATCCACCCATGAGTTGTTTGCTTTTTTTTCCAATGTCAGATGGTGTACTTATTATTCTAAAGCACTTACATCATGCATCAAGGAGAGTTCCTCTTATGAAGGTATACTATAATCATCAAGGGGTTCATTTAACTTTTGAATTTTGTTATTTATCTTATCCATTAGTATATTGCATTAGTAACCTTTTTTAGGGAGGGTTAGTTTTCTCTTTGTAACCTTTGGAGGTGTGATAATTGGGACCTAGTTAGAGGGAAATGAGCTATCACCATCATTTAGGTTAGGTTGGGAAATATGCTATACTATAGTAAGGGGGATGAGAAAGATTCATTGGTATTTCTTATTTTTATAATTTGTAAATAAGTATCACATGATAATGATTACAAGGTATATTATTATAAAGTGTAAGTCATGAACTCAAGAATAAGTGTGTGTGGTTTTTTACATGTGACCTAATATTTGTTTAAACAAGAGAAATAGGTGAACTAGGATGAGAATTAGGTGTATACTCCATGTCATCTTCATCATAGTCATAGTAATCATCATTATCCAAAAATTTTATCAAAATTAGAGTTTAATTCACTTGTATAAGTAAGATTAGAAGAAGTATCATCTACATGCTCACTAACAGAGATATTAGGAAAATATTTTAACTTTTTAATGCTATGTAATGTGTCATCATGTGGGTGTCATGAAATGCATTTATTTACTATATATGTGTGGAATGCATTTATGATTATTACTTTTTATCTTAGATTCAATGGTATAATAAGTAGCAATCATGTTTTATTTTTGCATATTATGACATGTAAGATTTCATATAGTACATTTTTATTGATTTAATTTGAATAAATAGTTAGCGAAAGTAGTTGAAAAGATAGTATCACATTAGAAAAAAACATTACCAATGAGAGGCCCCTTTAGCATTATATTTTTAGTTTGATTTTGATGTGTAAGATAAGAAGGAGAGGAAAGAGAAGAAGATGTATCAAATATATCCTCATCTACATTTTCATTATAATGATGATAGTAATCCTCATCTCTATCATTATAATAATAGTTATCATCATCATTATAAATGAAGTCAGTATTATGTTCTAATGTATAATCTTGAAATTTTATCCATACATTAATATAATTATGAGAAAATTTCAAAATATCATCAATTGGGTGAGGGGCATAAGACTTCTAAGATGCCATTTTAAACATGGAAAAGAAGATAATGTAAATAATGAAAAACAAGTACACAAAAGGTAGGATGTAATCAAACATAAGTATATGTGAAACTATGAGAAATTTTTAACCACATAAAAGAAACTAGGATTGTAAGTGAAACCCTTAATTACTAATTTGGGTGTATAGGGACCTAGTATGAGGATTTAGGGTTTGAATGAGGGTTATTTTACAAAAACATAAATTACACTAAATTAATTAAACCCTAATATAGGATTAATTTGAATAAGCTAGGTTACACCAAAAATTAGGGAAAAAACAAAAGTTTTTAACGTTAATTCAATACATAAAAATTGGAAGAAGGCAAAGCTAGGGTTTTCAGCAATATTAAAAGTAAGTCAGGTTCACCAAATGTTTAAACCTTATAAGACTTAGTGAGTGTAAATCCTATATTTTTAAAAAGATGAGTATGAAAATAATCTATAATTAAAACTTAAAATAATTTATTTAACAAACCTTTTTGAAAAAAAGTATAGAGAGAAAGAGTACTTATCTAAAATAAAACAAGTCTTTCTATGGATAAGGGAGTTTAAATAGGCTAGAGAAATAGGAAGACACATTTTTTTTATGATTGTGATTGAAATATAGTCCTATAAAGTATCACCAATATCAAGATAATAGTACCATGTGGTGATACTTTCAAATTATGATGATAGTGTCCCTCTTATAAAAATTGTTTGGAACTTTTAGGTAAGTTATGGGAGGTTTGGGGGCCATATAGGTGGCTTTGTGTCATCATATATCTCTCATATGTCACTAATTTAGTTGAATATCTTCCAAAACATTAATGATTAACTACACACATGAAACAACAAATGGATCAAATGTCAAAAGGAAGGAAAATTTGGGTTTGGGATATTGTGATCACATAGAGAATAATCCCTATTATCCTTGTAATTTGATACGTTAAACCCAATGTTAAGGGTCTCATAGAACATGAATTTATCCCTTAGGTATCATGCATAATCAACTTACATAGTATGCTAGAATAAATTTCACTTAGGCCTTTCTGTGATCAAGAATACAATTTCTAGATATGATATCTAGGTAGTATGTAGAGTATTGAGTTGTAATATTGATTTTATTTTATGTAATTATGTGCCAAAATAGTTAGTAATAGATTTAAAATTCCTTTTGAGGCTCATTATATTTAAGTAACATTGATTTGAATATGAGACCTTGTTCACTAGTTGACAAATTATAAAAGATGGATAAAAAACATAAGATAAGGCTCAAGGTAGGATTAGGACCCAAACATGAGAGAAAATAACTATCAAACACTAGATCCATAATTGGAAGCTAACACCATTTGACACTATTGGCCTAAAAATGGTACTAGTGTCTTGAAGTCTGAAAATAGAGCTAAGACGAATCGTGACAGGTTAGGGGTCCTTGTAACTAGGAGGAGGTGACTTAGGACTACTAGGGTGCAACAAATAAGGAAAATAAGATATAATAAAGATTAAATAAAACTCAAGATGCCCATGTGAGCAAGGATTGTATTCATAATGAATACCTTCATATGAAAGGGAAATAAAAGACATAGTGCTTGTGGTTGTTTGACTAAATTAGTGTGTTTAAACATATATTTAGTTTTGCATACCTTTTAGTCATTAGGTTCATAGGGACCGATAAGATCACTAGGGAGATGTAGAATTATGTGAGAAATTGTAAGATAATTATATCAAGTGGGACCTATATGATTGTGCAATGATTATACATACACTTTCACATTGCCTCCATGTCATTGGGCATGTGAGTTTTTAGATGACATCTTGTGCCATGTATTTGGCCAACTATTGGTAGTGTAATTGTATAAAATGTGTGTTGGAATCTTCCATGCCAATATTATCTTTTACCAAGGAAAATTTAGTTCCCAAAAAAATCTAAGTATTTTCAAAGTGCACAAAAGGGACTAAGTTAAATAAAATCCCACAAAAACCATAAGGTATTATATTAATCAAAAGGACCCCATTTTAATGTTTTTTTGAAAACATAAGGGGGGAGACCCAATAAATACTAAATAATAGAATGACACTAATTTTAACAAACTAATGCATGGACTAAAGATAAATACATTATTCACAACATTATTGGGTTAAAGGGATCCCTTTTTTATCACATGAAAAAGTGACATGTTGGTTACAACAAATGGTGAATATGTAGGGAAAACACTACCCAAGTGTTTAGAACTCAAAATTTATGGTTTCATTTTACATAAATCAAATAGGATATGGAAAATAATTTCATATCATCAAATAAAAATGAATTAAACTTCATGTTTAGGACATAACATACTAATTTTAAATCCTTTCAATAAATTAATTCATATGAAAAAGTGATGTATGTATGTATAGATTTTATCCTTGATATATATATATATATATATATATATATATATATATATATATATATGTATGTATATGTATGTATGTATGTATGTATAGATTGTATCCTTGATATTATGGTACATCTTAAGTGTGACCTTGATGATTTGAACTTATAAAAAGGTGATGCATATTATTCATATTGGGTAGGGGAAAGGATTGGGTATTGATATACTGATAATAATTATATATATCCTTGATAGAGATGCCTACTTAAATCTAGGCCTTGTTCCATTTCCATCTAGGCTATAAATATTACGATGGAGATAGACTAATCACCCTTTCTTAGGAAATTACATGTGATTTTCTTCAGTCATTCAACTTTCCTTTTTAGATTTTAGATTTTATTTGATTTGTTACATAAGGTTTGGGAACCAATGTATCTAAGGAAATTACGTAAATAAAAAAATTATTATAATTAAGGGATGATCTTTTGTTATTCCCATAGGTCTCATGGTGGATTCTTGATTCATTTGAAGTGTAGTGTTGACTCTCATCAGTAAGAAAAATGTTATTAATTTACATGCTAAACCTTGAAATAATGACTTAATTCATACTTGGCATTATGAAACCATTTTTATCATTTCGATTTTTAAATGAAAAAAAAACTTTTATAGTCCTTGACTCTTAGATTGTACATTCAATTTTTCTATATTTACTTAGAGGAATTGGTCAGAGAACTCAATGGCCAATAAAAGTGGGGATTACTACTTTTTAATGGGATGGTAATAATATACTAATGGAAATTCCTAATCCTTGGTATGATGGTCCACTCATGATATTAACTACAAGCACATGTTGTTGACTAGGTGTTTGTGCATTAGTACCACTTTGATTTGGATTGGATGTTGTTTGCACATTATCTACTATATTTTTCTCATTATTCTGCATAGAAGTAGAAGATACTTCTTCAATAATGGGCATATGTAGAAAGTTATCTACCAAAGTGAATTTCATGAATCGGTCTAAACTCTAATTTTCTTGACTAATTAACTCTATCAAAACTCTTGTTGAAGGAACTAAGTCAATAAGAGGTTTAATCACCATGGTCATCTGATTGAAATTATGTGCTAGATTGAAGTAGGTTTAATATGTCATCTACATCTAGTTAAAGTGGTCTTCCATGAGTTTTTTACCTCTATTAGTCATATTCAGATTCTGATATGTTGTTTGGGATAGATCCAAATAAATGATAGAAGAAGCCCATTTATCATAAATTATGTTGTGGGGCATTCTTACTAGGCTTGGTAAATTCTCATGGGGGAAGTCTACTAGAAACTTGGCCCCTACCTCTATGGCTCTAACCAAAATCTTATCTTTTTTCTCTAATAAATGATGCTCAAATAAAAATGGATCACATGTGGAAGGTGTATTAGTAGATCATGATTGTTGAGGAACGAATTCGTTAGTTGTGAGTATTGTAGCTAGGTATTGTGTAGTTTATTCTTGGTCTTGTTTTGAGTAATGTGGTGAATTAATCAGATAGTTAGCCTATAGATCTTGGATTTGTGCCTCTAATTAAGTATTATAGAGGGATAAAATTCCATCTCATAAGTAATATTATCTGTATAGGGGTCTTGTACCATTTCTTCCTATACAACTAAAGAGTTATACAAACTCTAATAGTACAATGTCTAAAATTTAATGTTCAAAATTGGTCTAGAGTCATCAAAAGGATCAAAAGGTTTATAAAAATATTTGTGATAAGACAAGCTAACATTATGTATCTAATGCTTCATGTTTCACACAAAGATAAGCAAGTAAATAGATCAAAAATCAAAATGCCAAACTCTAAGATCAACGTGTTTTAAATTAGTCTAATCTAGGAAAAGTAAGAGTTGTTAGGTGTTTTAGACAAATGTGGTGTCAAAATCTATGCTTAAGCAAGGGATTTTTTACGATAGTTGGCTAAATGATGTCAAAAGCTAGACTTTGAAATAGATGAAAATTTTAATCTAACATATTTGAAACACTTATAAAAAAACTAGGCATTCAAGGTTTGGATATAAACTTGGCAAACTATCTATGAATTATGAAACAAAAAGGCACTTTGAAATAGTTTATTTTCTCATAAATGATGGTATTAAACTAGGTTCTTTGTAAGAGTTAGGCTAGATAAAAGGTGAACATTGTGACTATTTTGGACAAATATTTTACTCAAGGTATACCCAAATTGGTTTAGAAAAATGAAAAAAACTTGGACTTTATGAAAAAAAGTTATTTGAAATAATGGCAAAATGATTTGTGTAGCGTAACCATGATAAACTACTCAACGGATATAAAAAAGTGCTTGTTTCAACAAATCTTAAGGAAAATATGATTAATCAAAAATTTGGTAGTGTAACACTACTTTTATGAACTCAAAATGTTGTGATGCATAAACTCAAAGTGTGAGTGTTTAGAAAAAAATGACTTAAGTCTATCAAGTGGTGATAATGATAATGAGTCTTAAACGACCTTCAACCCAAATTAGAAATTGAACCTAAGTTCCCTCAAGTTTAGTGCAAATGGAAAATTCACTTTAAACATCAACTCT
Source organism: Torreya grandis (assembly GCA_037957365.1). Taxonomy (NCBI): domain Eukaryota; kingdom Viridiplantae; phylum Streptophyta; class Pinopsida; order Cupressales; family Taxaceae; genus Torreya; species Torreya grandis. The sequence goes on along the minus strand of JARHVA010001544.1, from coordinate 1,309,168 downwards.
ATGAACTTATAAATGTGTAATTTCAAATTTTGATTATAAATGAAATGCATAAACAACTTTGGCAAAGGCCTAGAATTAATTGGGTAGCATAACTGTGAAAAAGTGGATTATATGACTCTAAGTTTTAATGAAATTTGAACAAGAAAAATTAATGATTTCACATGGGTACAATAACACCTCTTTGTTCAAAAAAAATTGGGAACCATGTGTTTGGTTTTCATCATTTATTTACACCATGTTTTTGAATCTAAACAATATTTTAATCTAGAACAAAACCAACTAATTAATCGCTCTTAGATCCTAAACTAGAAAGTTTTTTGGTTTTTTTAGAATCCATCAATATACATCTTTTGAGAGGATTTTAGGTGTTCATCCAAAAGTAAATGTGCATTATGTATTGGGGTTTTTATGCCCACCTTATCTCAAATGAGAGTATTGTGGCATCGACCTTAAGGTACACCTTGCACCAACAATACTTCTATAGAAAGTGAAGATTTGTCTAAGATCTACAAGTTTTAAAACATTCTATGGGAATCAATTGCATAATTACTTTCATGTCAAACAATGCAAAAGAAAAGCATAGATTTTAGGTCTGTATCACTTAGCTAGTTGTAAAAAGGTCAGGTCCTTTTTACAACCACTATATCATAATATTTGCTCTGTGTAGTGTGATGTCCATAGTGCCACTATGTCCCATGTACAAATCCAATATATATTCAAATAAATTCAATGCCAGGATGTGAAACCTCAAGTCAAAGCTTCCTGAAAGAACTCATGGGAGGTAATGACATCCCCCTTGCAAGCCAAGTTTACATAAAATAAAGAAAGCATAAAATAGAAACACTTTAGGGTTATTTTCAAGGTCACCCAATACTTTTACAAGTTTTTTGAGAGTGATTTAGATGACATTATTTTTATGCCTTAGACTAGGCAATTTGCAAATAAAGAAAGCACTTTTGATTCCAAGGGTTCCCTAAAGGGGACAAATGGAAGAGCATACATGCAACATCCTTGTATTTTGTGAAAATAAATTTCTAATTAAAATATTGAAAACAAAATTGACAAGTGTGTTCAATTTTAAGCCCAAATGAGAGATTTGGTGGTGTTCATTTGACACCTTAGTCTTACAATTGTAAACTTTGAAAACTAATGCTAAAAACTTACTTAAGCACCCAAATGTTATATTAACTACCAAAATAATGTTCCTAGTTGATGTTAAAGAATAAAAAAGATGATTTAAACACATTTTAGGAATTTTCCAAGTTGGTCCTGTAAGAAAAATGTTAACAAGTGGTTTAGCTTTGAAGCATTTTTAAAGATGAAATAACTAACTTAGGAAAATGAACTCTCAGTTTGACACAGTCAAATTAGGATCCATGTTGGGGTGAGTTGGGTTGAGTTAGGCCAATTTAGGATCTAAGTCAAGGTGAAATGGGTTAAGTCACGTTGAATTGGGATCTAAGTCAGGGTGAGATGGGTCAAGTCAAGTTGAGTTCAGATTCGAGTCAGGGTGTGTTTGGATTCAATTTAAGGTGAGTTAGGTCAAGTCAGGGTGAGTTGGGATCTAAGTCAGGGTGAGTTAGGTCAAGTCAAGTTGAGTTGTGATCTGAGTTAGGGTGAGTTGGGTTGAGTTAGGCTGAGTTGGGATCTAAGTCAAGGTCAGTTGGGTCAAGTTAGGATCTAAGTCAAGGTGAGTTGGGTGAAGTTAGGCCAAGTTGGGATCTGAGTTAGGGTGAGTTAGGTTATGTTAGGCTGAGGTGGGATCTAAGTTGGGGTGAGTTAGGTCTAGTTAGGTTGAGTTGGGTCAAGTTGAGTTGAGTTGGGATCTAAGTTGGGGTGATTTGGGTCAATTTGGGGAGATTTTGGATCTGAGTTAAGGCAAGTTGGGTCAAGTTAGGCTATGTTGGGATCTAAGTTATACAGTCTTGAGAACAAAACTGTGAGATGTAAAAAAATAAGATTTTTGCTCAAACCTTCACCTTTTTTGCTTCCACACTCCAAGATCCTTGGATGACAATGGTTAATTTGTTACGTGTAATTTTTATTTGATAAAATTTGTGAGGTGCTTATCTTATACTTATGAAGTTTTAGTGGCTTGCTTGGCTTGTGCTCATGAAGTTTTCATCAAAGGAGGTTTGGTTATTTCCTCTTCTCCTTGGCACCTTGTGGCTTTGGCTTGGCTTGGATCAATATTTTGGAATCATAAATTTGGCATGAGAGATATCTTTGAATCAATTTTACATGGTAACATTGAAATTAAGCTTTAAATTTAATAGGAAAGGCCTCATATTTATAGATTTTTGAGATTGCTCATAACCAACTTGAACTATCCATTTTGAGATGAAGATGTGTGGTTGAGGATTAATTCAATTTTTTGGAATTAAATCTATAATTATTTTTATCATGATTTTGGAAAAAGGCGCATTGAAGAGGCATGGAGGGTCATTATGAGGCATGGGAAACCCATAATCCTGATATTTGTGGCATTTATGGCCAAGGGATGTCTTTCTAAGAAATAATATCACATGATGATGTAGTTATTCAATATTCATTTTTAAAAACAAGTATTCAATAAGTTTCCATGAAATTATTAATTAGGCTCTAATTTCTCTTTTATTAGAACTTACACATGTTTAAGCACTTTGTGCACAAATTACTCAAATTGATCAGAATGCCTTATTATTGGTCCAAAATTTGACTGGATTGGAATTGGAATTAAATTTTAGATGCATTGTAATAATATTCCCATTTAGGATGTTTATAAAATAAAATAAAAAAGCCACACATCTTGTACAAGAAATTTTATAGAAAAGAGGAATCTAGAGCACCTAGGTGCAAAATTGGTATTTTTACTCAAAATAATATGATCAAAGTTAGCTGACCCATAAATTACATTTCCCCATTTAATGATACCCTGGTAAAAATCAACACTTGAATATATCAATTTCAACTCATTTAAATTTTTTTAGTGTTTTTAAGCTAAATGGTGTGATTTGGTGGAAATTGGTTGAAACCCTAGCTAGAGGTTATTGATGGCCAAATTTAGGTGTCTATAGTTAGTAAATTTATTTAATCTTAATCTCTTTAAAAACCCTAATGAATACCTACTCATAAGAAACAAAAAATAAATCAAATGTAAAAAGGAAGGGAAAATTGGTTGTGGGATGTTATGATCACTAGAACCCCTATTGTTATAGTCACTACCTACATTAACCGCAATGCTAGGGGTCTCAAACCATATGTAGTTATATGTTAGAGAATGTGCATAATCAAATTTCATGGTGTGTTATAATTAATTTTTCTTAGGCCCTTCTTTGATCAAATATATAATTTATAGATGTGATATATGAGTAGTATGCAAATTACTGAGTTTTACTATTGATTAATTTTACATAATTATGTGCCAAAATAGTCAATACTAGATGTAAAATGCCTTGTGAGGCTCCTTATATATAAATAATTTTAATTTAAATATGATACATTGTTCATTATATTAAAATTTATAAAAGAGGGATAAAACATAATAGAATGCTCAAGCTAGGGTTATGACACAAACATAAGAAAAATTGATCATCGAACACTAGATCCATAATTTGACACTAGTGCCATATGGTACTACTATCCTTAAAATGGTGCTAGTGTCCTGAGGCCTAAAAATAGTGATAAGACTAAACAAGATAGTCTAGGGGGCAATATGACTAAGAGGAGGTGACTTAGGACCACTGAGGGTGAAAAAAATAGGGAAAATAAGACATAAGAAAGATTAAAAAGACTTAAAATGATAATTCAAATAAGGACTATATTCATCATTAAGACCTTCATGTTAAAGAGAAACAAAGGATTTAGTACTTGTGGTTTAACCAAATTATGGTGTTTACATTTTCCCCCATTTTATTCTAATAATGGAATGAAATAAAAGTAATAGAGTAAGAGAAAAAGAGGAATGCATAATTGTACTTACCTATGTGGATGTTGTCTAGGCTTGGCCCACTCTTTAGAAAGAGAAATGGATAGGAGTTGGAGTGAAATATATGAAGAGGAAATCCATAGTCTAGATGTCCTCTATATGAATCTAAATGGTGCATTAAAACTTGAGGAATAAAACCCTATATTACCCCCACCATAATATTTATACTAAATAAGAGTATGCAAATTAAATTCATTGATAAATAAGGTATTTTTACCCCATTATGAATTTAAATTTAAAATAGGTATGTAAATTAAATATTTGGATAAACAAGGCTTCCTTTCTGCCACTAATATCTAAATTGAATATGTGTTGAAAACTGAATGCATGGAGAAACAAGGTTTACTTTCCCCCACTCTGATATTTGAACTAAATCTAGGTATATAAATTGGGTTTGGTATAAGGCTATAGATCAACCACTATAGATAGTCTTGTGACCCAAATTGATGAAAACCTAGTGACATCTTGGTGATGATATTGAGTATATCCTAATAATTTAAAAATTGAGATAAAGGATGTGTCCTCTACATCATGCCCCCTAATTTTGATATATGAGTAATATAGTTATGAATATTAACATATGTATATATGAGTGAACCTTTATACATGAGTATACTTATGTGTTTGAATCTCTACATCTGAGTGAGCCTGTGTATCTATGTTAAAACTATATATCTATATAGTTATATCTGGGTAGAACTATGTGTATAAATAGATGTATCTAAGTAGACCTATGTATCTATGTGAACCTATTCATATAAATATACATATATCTACATTGACCTATATATCTAAATATTTATATTTGAGTGACCTATTTATCTATGTGAACCTATGCATCTAAATAGTTATATATCTACATAGGCTTATGTATGAATAGCTATATCTATATTAACTTGTGCATCTAAATATCTATATATTTACATAGACCTATGTTTATAAATAACTAAAATTGAGCAGACCTATGTATCTATGTGAAATTATGAATTTGAATATTTTTATATCTATGTAGATCAGTGTGTCTAAATAGTTGTTTCTGAGTAGGCCTATGTGTATAAATTTATATCTGAGTGAACCTATGTGTATGAATCTTTGTATATCTAGATAAATCTATTTTTATTTTCACCCCTTTTGATGAGAGAGTCAAGGTTGTGGTGAGTGTGTCTAACCAAAAGTTGTAATGATTGGTTTTTTAGTGCTAATTAGTAGGTGTAGGATATTAGTGTATCTATGATGTTAGCCCACCTATATTGATATTTATATTGTTTTACATTGGAGATGTGTGGTAGAGTTATCATATCATCTTCATCATTATATTATTGGGTCTATGAGCGCATGATAATAAGTGAAGTATTATTTCCTTTATAATATGATTCATCCCATCCACATTCATTTACATAGAGACGTATTGGGATGAATTTTGTGCCTAAGATTAGGATGATGTAGTGTCTACATGTGCTAGATAGTTTGATAATCATAAACATTATTTAGAGGCCCTATAATGGCTACAAGGGATGGTCTAAGGATGGTTCTCAAATTGTATGAACTCGAGTGAGCTACTAGTTACATTATCATTGGGTTAGTATGTATGATCAATTGTAATAGGAGCTATTTACATTATAATTTAGTGTGATTTAAAATGTGCCCCTACCACTAGTAGTGTGGTTGAGGAGTTATAAGGCTCCTGCGAGGTCAGATAGTAGGCTAAGGATATCATATGTAGATTTATCCCTAATTCCTTTGAAATAGTGGGATTTTATGATTGACATACCAAATGTAAATGATGTAGGAGTTAATGACACCTATACAACCTAGTGGAGAGATCATATACGGGTACCTCTATTTTTGAGAGGTGGGATTGTCATAGAGGATGTACTAGATATGGATCCCCTTAGGGTTTTTGATGATAAGTTATTATAGTATGTTTTTATAGTATGTGTTTATAACTACTCAATTAATTAGTTATGAATTTGATGTATTACAAGGATATGTGAAGGTTTAGGTGATGATGAGTACTGGGAGACTACCATCGAGTCTCCACTCTACATATTGATATGGCATATCCCTAATGACGTCATGTAGGGTGGATTAGTAGAGAGAGAGATTAATGATTTTAGTGTTCATGCCCATTTGTTGGATTGATCTATAAAACCTACTATGGAATATAGATGAGTAGAAGTAGATAGATTCAAGGTACATGCATAGTTACATAGATATACCATGCCTATACTATTACTTTAGGTGGGGCGAATAGTCAGATAGTGTATGACTACATACATCTATAATGAGAACATGCAAAGTATATAGATGAGTTGGGTATGTATCATGAAAAATAGATCAGACATAGTCACTAATCTATGTCACAAAGGGAGAGCGGTGCCTCCATTTCTATCATGGATATGTCTGAGAGTGAGAGTGAAGGAGATGGTCCTAGTTGTCATGTTTGCATTATTGAGTGATGTACTATGCTTGTATTGAAACTACATTTTGAAATATATATATATATATATATATATATATATATATATATGGATGCTCATTATTATATTACCACTATGTATATTGGTATTTGGATTTGGTTATATTATGTATGTTGATATGTGTTTAATTATTTTGATTGTTTTAAATGGTGTTATTGGTATATGGTATTTGTCTAAATAGAGGTAATGAATATTTATCTATTTACAAATGTTTAGTTATATATGTGTAGTGGACTAGGAATGTTATTTATTAGTATAGGTTTTATAGGTGTTTCATAAAATATCTTAGTGTATATCATGTAAATGTGATATTTACTATTTGAATCTAGATGGCATGGTGAACGAATGACCATACTTCTCATGTTATGTTAGTGTATAAGTAGACTCTAAATATGAAATTTCATGTGATACACTACTATTGGCTAGGTGTGTAAACTCTATAACAAATAATTTGATTGGTTGATATGCTAAAATTATACTTTGAGCTTTATGATCCTTTACAAATGTATCGATTGGTTAATGGAATATGTTATAATATTTTGGATCTATTACAAAAATTTTGATTATTGGTGAACTAAATCTATAGTATTATCTCTATAGTTTTTTCCAAATATCTTGATTACTATTCAAACTAATGTTGTGCTCTTATTTATATAGTTATTTCCAAATATCTTGATAGGTGTTAGAGTTAATGTTGCAATCTAATCTCTATAGTTATTTCCAAATACCTTGATAGGTATTTGAACTAATGTTGTGCTTTAATCTATGTATTTGTTTCCAAATATATTGATATGTGTTCAAACTTATGTTGTGCTTCTAATATTTATAGTTATTTCTAAATATCTTGATAGGTTTTTTATCTAATGGTATGCTCTAATCTCTATAAATTGGTTACAATCTCTACTCAATTTTTGGTACATGATATTTCTCATAAATAGGTGTCCTAAAAACTATATGGATCATATTTAGAGTAACCAATGTATCATCAAAGGGAATGTCTAGGGATAACTCTATTAGAAAGGAGTGTGATCTAGGAGATTGTGGAGATTGAGATCTTGGTGTCCACTGTGTGAATGTTATAATTTATTGAATAACATACTAGTTAGTTCATACTTAGATTAAATAATAATGATGATCAAAATTTCCATTTATCTTATAAAAAATATAATATGGATTATTTTTTACACTATCCAAATGATGTGATGGATGATTATTAGTAGGAAGAAGTGTCATCATCTCCTTATCTAATAATGTAAGCAAGATGTCCTAAGGTTTATCCCTATCTAAAATATATATAACCCCTCTATATGTGTCTTATATTCTACTCATTATAGGAGATGCTCTATGAAGTGGCTCCTTTCCCTTGTTGAGGATCTTTATCAGTTGTTTCTATTCCACTATTTTCCTAATTGGAAGTAGAGTAGGTTATTTTACCATGTTATATGATTGGGGATCTGAGAAGCCTACATTCAAATCTATCTTTTGAATGTGTAACCATTATTCCAAACTTTTCTTCTAATCCTAGAGCTGTGTAACATAGATGTCTAAATTATTGTGTTGTCTCATATAGAAATTTGTCTCAAATAGGGAAAATGAGACCTCTATCAAAAAGGTATTATAACTCTAAATATATTTTCTAGTATATCAATTGATACAAACATGTTTTGAAGCATATAATGTATTCATTTACTATTTCTGACTGGTCTTGGTATAGTGAAGGAAACCTCTCATATGTAACTTGAGCTCCCTTGTTCTAAATGTAACACATGATAAAGACCTCTTCTATCTCAACATATGTGTGTAGTGAACCACTAGGCAGTGAATGATGGAACCACTCTATTTATAGACCCTTTATAGTCATATGAAATACTTGTAAAATATTCAAATTGATAGTAACATGTGCCATAACTTTCATATAAGACTCAAGATACAAGTATGGATATCCATGTCCATCTAACCTTGGTAAATCTTATATCTATAGTTATGATGGTAATGTTTCATTGAAAATATTATGTGGGATGGGATTATTATGGATGGCATTGGAATCCACCCATGAGTGGTTTTATTTAGTTTCCAATGTCAGATGGTGTACTTATTGTTGTAAAACACTTACATCATGCATCAAGGAGAGCACCTCTTATAAAGGTATATTGTCATCATCAAATGGTTCATTTAACTTTTGAATTTTGTTATTTATCTTATCCCTTAGTATATTTCATTAGTAACCTTTTTTAGGGAGGGTTATTTTTCTCTTTGTAAGCTTTGGAGGAGTGATAGTTGGAACCTAGTTAGAGGGAAATGAGCTATCAGCATCATTTAGGTTAGGTTGAGAAATATGCTATACTATAGCAAGGGGGATGAGGGAGATTCATTGGTATCTCTTATTTTTATAATTTGTAAATAAGTATCACATGATAATGATTAGAAGGTACATTATTATAAAGTAAATGTAAGTTATGAACTTAAGAGTAAGTGTGTGTTTTTTTTACATACGACCTAATATTTGTTTAAAAAGGAGATATAGGCGAACTAGGATGAGAAATAGAAGGTGTATACTCCATGAAATCTTCATCATAATCACAATAATCATCATTATCCCAAAGTTCATCAAAATTAGAGTTTAATTCACTTGTATAAGTAAGATTAGAAGAAGTATCATCTACAAGCTCACTAAATGAGATATTAGGAAAATATTTTAACTTTTTACTACTATGTAATGTGTGATCATGTGTGGGTGTCATGAAATGCATTTATTTACTATATGTGTGGAATGCATGAATGATTATTACTTTTAATCTTGGATTCAAGGGTATAAGAAGCAGAAATCATGTTTTATTTTTGCATATTATGACATGTAAGATTTCATATATTACATTTCTATTCATTTAATTTGAATAAATAGGTAGAGAAAGTAGTTGAAAAGAGAGGATCACATTAGAAAAAAAAACATTACCAATGAGAGGCTCCTTTGGTATTATATTTTTAGTTTGATTTTGATGTGTAAGATAAGAAGGAGAGGAAAGAGAAGAAGATGTATCTAATATATCCTCATCTACATTTTCATTATAATGGTGATAATAATCCTCATAACTATCATTATAATAATATTCATCATCATCATCATTATAAATAAAGTCAGCATTATGTTCTAATGTATAATATTTAAATTTTATCCACACATTATTATAATTATGAGAAAATTTCAAAAAATCATCAATTAGGGGAGGGGAATAAGACTTATAAGATGCCATTTCAAACTTGGAAAAGAAGATAATATAAATAATGAATAACAAGTACACAAAAGATAGGATGTAATCACACATAAATATATGTGAAACTATGAGAAAATTTTAACCATGTAAAAGAAACTAGGATTGTAAGTGAAACCATTAATTACTAATATTTGGGTTTATAGGGACCTAATATGAGGATTTAGGGTTTAAATGAGGGATATTTTTCAAAAAATTAAATTACACTAAATTAATGAAACCCTAATATAGGATTAATTTTAATGAGCTAGGTTACACCAAAAAATAGGGAAAAAACAAAAGTTTGTAACCCTAATTTAATACAAAAAAATGGGAAGAAGGCAAACCCTAGGAAAATCTAGGATTTTAAGCAATATTAAAAGTAAGTCAAGTTCACCAAATGTTTAAACCTTATAGGACTTAGTGAGTGTGAATCCTATATTTTTAAAAGGATGAGTATGAAAATAATCTAGAATGAAAACTAAAAATAATGGATTCTACAAACCTTTCCAAAAATAACAAGTATAGAGAGAAAGAGTACTTATCTAAAATAAAACAAGTCTTTCTATGGATAAGGGAGTTGAAATAGGCTAGAGAAATAGGAAGACATATTTTTTTTTATGATTGTGATTGAAATCTGGTCCTAGAAAGTATCACCAATATCAAGATAGTAGTACCATGTGGTGATACTTTCAAATTATGATGATAGTGTCCCTCTTATAAGAATTGTTTGGAACTTTTAGGGAAGTTATGGGAGGTTTGGGGGCCATATAGGTGGATTTGTGTCATCATATATCTCTCATATGTCACTATTTTAGTTGAATATCTTCCAAAACATTAATGATTGACTACACACATGAAACAACAAATGGATCAAATATCAAGAAGAAAATTTGGGTTTGGGATATTACGATCACATAGAGAATAATCCCTATTATCCTTGTACTTTCATACATTTAACCCAATGTTAAGGGTCTCAGATTGCATGAAGTTATCCCTTAGGGATCATGCATAATCAACTTTCATAGTTTGATAGAACAACTTTCACTTAGGCCTTTCTTTGATCAAGAATGCAATGTATAGATATGATATCTAAGTAGTATGTAGAGTATTGAGTTGTAATATTGATTTTTTTTTTAATTATGTGCCAAAATAGTTATTACTAGATGTAAAACTCATTTTGAGGATCATTATATATAAGGAATATTGATTTTAATATGAGACCTCAATCACTAGTCGACAAATTCTAAAAGATGGATAAAAAACATAAGATAAGGGTCAAGGTAGGATTAGGACCCAAAAATGAGATAAAGTAACTATCAAAAACTAGAGCCATAGTTGGAAACTAACACCATATGATGTTATTGTCCTAAAAAGGTACTAGTGTCTTGAAGTCTAAAAATAGAGCTAAGACCAATCGTGACATGTTAGGAGTCCTTATAACTAGGAGGAGGTGACTAAGGACTACTATGGTGCAACAAATAAGGAAAATAAGACATAATAAAGAAAAAAAAACTCAAGATGCCCATGTGAACAAGGATTGTTTTCATCACGAAGACCTTCATATGAAAGGACAATAAAAGACATACTACTTGTGGTTGTTTGAATAAATTAGTGTGCTTAGACATATATTTAGTTGTGCATACCCTTTAATCTTTAGGGTCATAAGGCCTGCTAAGATCACTACAGAGATAGAGGATTATGTGAAAGTTTGTAAGGTAATTAGATCAAGTGGGACCTACATGATTGTGTAATGACTATACATACACTTTCACATTGCCTCCTTGTCATTGGGCATGTGCGTTTTTAGATGACTTATACATCTTGTGCCATGTATTTGGCTAAGTATTGGTAGTGTAAGTGTATAAAATGTGTGTTGGGACCTACCATGCCAATATTGTCTTTTACTAAGGAAAATTTTTAGTTCCCAAAAAATCCAAGTATTTTCAAAGTGCACAAAAGGGACTAAGTTAAATAAAATTCCAAAAAAAGCATAAGGTATTATATCAATCGAAAGGACCCCATTTTAATGTTTTTTTGGAAACATAAGGGGGAAGACTCAATAAATACTAAATACTAGGAATGACACTGATTTTAATAGAATAATACATGGACTAGAGGTAAATACATCATTCACAACATTCTTGGGTTAAAGGGCTCCCTTTCTTATTACATGAAAAAGTGACATGTTGGTCACAAAAAATGGTGACTATGTGGGGAAAACACTACCCAAGTGTTTATAACTCAAAATTTATGGTTTTATTTTAGATAAATCAAATAGGATATTGAAAATAATTTCATATCATCAAATAAAAATGAAGTAAACTTCATGTTTAGGACATACCATACTAATTTTAAATCCTTTCAATAAATTAATTCATATGAAAAAGTGATATATATATATATATATACATATATACATATATATATATATATATATATATATATATATATATATATATATATATATATATATATACATACATACACACACACACACACACACACACACACACACACACACACACACACACACACACACACACACACACACACATACATACATACATATATATATATATATATATATATATATATATATGCATACATATGTATATATATATATATATATGTATATATATAGATACATATATATATGTATGTATGTGTGTGTGTATATATATATATATATATATGTATACATATATATAAATATATACATACATACATATATACATACATACATATATATATACATATATATACATATGTATGTATATATATACATATGTATGTATATATATACATATGTATGTATATATATATATACATATATATATATATATATATATATATATATATGTATGTATGTATGTATGTGTGTATACATATATATGTGTGTTTGTGTGTGTGTGTGCATGTATGTATGTATAGATTCTATCCTTGATATTATGGTACATCTTAAGAGTGACCTTGATGATTTGAACTTATTATAAGGTGATGCATATTATTCATATTGGATAGGGGAAAGGATTAGGCATTGATATGCTGATAGTCAATGTATATATCCTTGATAGAGATGCCTTGGACTTAAATCTAGACCTTGTTCCTTTTCCATCTAGGCTATAAATATTACGATGGAGGTAGCCTAATCACCCTTTCTTAGGAAATTACATGTGATTTTCTTGAGTCATTCAACTTTCCTTTTTAGATTTTAGATTTTATTTTATTTGTTACATTAGGGTTGGGAGCTAATGTATCTAAGGTAATTGGGTAAATAAAAAATTTATTATAATTAAGGGATAATCTCTTGTTATTCCTATAGGTCTCATGGTGGATTCTTAATTAATTTGAAGTGTAGTGTTGACTCTCATCAGTAAGAAAAATGTTATTAATTTACATGCTAAACCTTAAAATAGTGACTTCATTCATACTTGGCATTATGAAACCATTTTTATCATCTTCATTTTTAAATGAAAAAAACTTTTATAGTCCTTGACTCTTAGAATGTACATTCGATGTTTTTACATTTATTTAGAGGAATTGTTCAGAGAAATTAATGACCAATAAAAGTGGGGCTTACTACTTTGTAATGGGATGGTAATAATCTATTTATGGAAACTCCTAATCTTTGGTATGACATTCCACTCATGATATTAACTAGAATCACATGTTTTTGACTAGTTGTTTGTGCATTAGTACTAATTTTATTTGGATTGGACGTTGGTTGCACATTATCTACTATATTTTTCTCATTATTTTGCATAAAATGAGAAGACACTTCTTCATTAATGCACATATGTAACAATTTATCTACCAGACTATTTTTCATGAATGGGTCTAAACTCTTATTGTCTTGACTAGTTAACTCTATCAAAACTCTTGTTGAAGGAACTAAGTCAATAAGAGGTTTACTCACCATGGTCATTTGATTGAAGTTGTGTGCTATATTCAAGTAGGTTTAATATGTCATCTACATCTAGTTTAAGTGGTATTCCATGAGGTTTTTTCCTCTTTTAGTCATATTCAGATCCTGATATGTTGTTTACACTAGAGTCAAATAAATGGTAGAAGAAGCCCGCTTATCATAAATTATGTTGTGGGGCATTCTTACTAGGCTTGGTAAATTCTCATGGGGGAAGTTTGATAGAAATTTGGCCCCTACCTCTATTGATATAAATAAAATATTATCTTTATTATCTAATAAATGATGCTCAAATAAAAATGGATCATATGTGGAAGGTGTATTAGTAGATCATGATTTTTGAGGAATTAGTTCGTTAGTTGTGAGTATTGTAGCTAGGTATTATGTAGTTTATTCTTGGTTTTGTTTTGAATAAGGTGGTGAATTAACCAGATAGTTAGCATATAGATCTTAGCTTTGTGTCCCTAATTGAGTATTATACAAGGGATAGAAATCCATCTCATAATTAATATTATTAGCATAAGGGTCTTGTACCATTTCTTAATGTGTAACCACATTACTAATCCCTAGATTATACATGAGTCCACTTCGAGTGTACGAGTACATGTTGGGATCCATAGTCAATACTTTGTAATAGAAAGGGAAGAGAGTTATACAAACTCAAAAAGTAAAATGCCTAAAATCTAATGTTCAAACTTGGTCTAGGTTCATCAAAGGATCAAAAAATTTATACAAAGATTTTTGATAACACAAGCTAACATTAAGTATCTAATGCTTCACGTTTCACACAAAGATAAGCAAGTAAATAGATCAAAAATAAAAATGCCAATCTCTAATATTGAAGTGTTTTTAATTAGTCTAATCTAGGAAAAGTAAAATTTGCTAGGTCTTTTGGATAAAAGTGGTGTCAAAAGATAGGCTCAAATAATTCATGCACTAAGACTCTTAGCCAAACAACGACAAAAACTAGACTTTGAAATAGATGAAAGTTTTAATCTAACAGATTTGAAACACTTATAATAAAATATAGGCATTCAAGTTTTGGATATAAAATTGACTAAATATGTATGAATTATGAAACAAAAGGCACTTTGAAATAGTTTATTTTCTCGCAAATGATGGTATAAAACTAGGTTCTTTGTAACAGTTAGGCTAGATAAAAGGTAAACATTGTGACCTTGTGGGACAAAGATTTTACTAAAGGTATACATAGATTGGTTTATACAAATGAAAAAAACTTGGACTTTATGAAAAAAGGTTCTTTTAAATAATGGCAAAATGATTTGTGTAGCGTAACCATGCTAAACTACTCAACGGATATAACAGAGTGCTTGTTTCAACAAATCTTAAGGAAAAGATGATTAATCAAAAATTTGGTAGTGTAACACTACTTTTATTAACTCAAAATGTTGTGGTGCATAAACTCAAAGTGTAAGTGTTTAGAAAAAAATGACTTAAGTCTATCAAGTGGTGATAATGATCATGAGTCTTAAATGACCTTCAACCCAAATTAGAAATTGAACCTAAGTTCCCTCATGTTCAGTGCAAATGGAAAATTCACATTAAACATCAACTCTATGAACTTATAAATGTGTATTTTCAAATTTTGATTATAAATGAAATACATAAACAACTTTGGCAAAGGCCTAGAATTAATTGGGTAGCATAACTGTGCCAAAGTGGATGATATGACTCAAAGTTTTGATGAACTTTGAACAACGAAAATTAATGATTTCACATGGGTAGCATAACACCTCTTTGTTCAAACAAAATTGGGGACCATGTGTTTGGTTTTCATCATTTTTTTACACCAAGTTTTTAAATCTAAATAATATTTTAATGTAGGACAAAGCTAACTAATTAATCTCTCTTAAATCCTAAACTGACAACGTTGCTTGGTGTTTTTGGAATCCATCAATATACATCTTTTAAGATGATTTTAGGTGTTCATCCAAAAGTAAATATTCATTATGTATTAGGGTTTTTATGCCCACCTTCTCTCAAATGAGAGTATTGTGACATCAACTTTAAGGTACACCTTGCACCAATAATACTTCTATAGAATGTCAAGCTTTGTCTAAGATCTACAAGTTTTCAAATGTTGTAGTGGAATCAATTACACAATTAATTTAATGTCAAACAATGAAAAAGTAAATCACAAATTTTGGGTATGTATCACTTAGATAGTTGTAAAAAGGTCTAGTCCTTTTTACAACCACTATATCCTACTATTTTCTTAGTGTAGTGTGATGTCCAAAGTGCCACTATGTCCCATGTACAACTCCAATATGGATTCAAATGAAGTTAATGCTAGGAGGTGAAAACTTAAGTCAAAGCATCCCAAAATAACTCATGGGAGGTAATGACGTCCCCCTTGCAAGCCAAGTTTACATAAAATAAATAAAGAATAAAATAGAAAGACTTTAGGGTTATTTTCAAGGTCACCCAATAATTTTACAAATTTTTGGGGAGTGCTTTAGATGACATTATTTATTTTATTTGGGATATAAGTCAGGATGCGTTGGGTCAAGTTAGGTTGAGTTAGGATCTAAGTCTAGGTGAGTTAGGTTAAGTTAGGCTAATTTGGGATCTAAGTTGGGGTCAGTTAGGTTAAGTTACGCTGAGTTGGGATTTGAGTTGGCGTGAGTTGGGTCCAGTTAGGTTGAGTTAGGTTAAGTTGAGTTGAGTTGGGATCTGAGTTGGGGTGAGTTTGGTCAAGTTAGGGAGAGTTGGGATCTGAGTCAAGATAAGTTGGGTCAAGTCAGGCTGAGTTGGGATATAATTTACATAGTCTTGAGAATAAAATTGTGAGCTCTAAAAAATAAGATTTTTTTCTCAAATCTTCACCTTTTTTGCTTCCACACTCCAAGATCCTTTGATGCCAATGGTTAGTATGTTGTAAGTTTTATTTGATCAAATTCATGATGTTCTTAGCTTGTACTCATAAATTTTTAGTGGTTTACTTGGCTTGTACTCATAAAGTTTTCATCAAAGGAGGTTTGGCTATCTCCTCTTCTCCTTAGCACCTTGTGGCTTTGGCTTGGCTTGGATCAATATTTTGGCATTATAAATTTAGCATGAGAGAGCTCTTGTAATCAATTTGACATGGTAACTTCAAAATTAAGCTTTAAATTCAATAGGAAAGGTCTCCTATTTATAGATTTTTGAGATTGCTCATAATCAACTTGAACTATCCATCTTGAGATGAAGATGTGTGGTTGAGGATTAATTAAATTTTTTGGAATTAAATATATAATTATCCTCATCATGAATTTATAAAAATGGGCATTGAAGAGGCATGGAGGGTCATTATGAAGCATGGAAAACCCATAATCTTGATATTTGTGGCATTTATGGCTTAGGGATGTCTTCCCAAGAAATGAGGTCACTTGATGATGTAGTTATTAAATATTCATTTAAAAAAATAATAATTCAATATGTTTCCATGGAAATATTAATTAGGCTATAATTTGGTTTTATTAGATCTTAAGCATGATTAAGCACTTTGTGCACAAATTACTCAAAATGATCAAAATGCCTTGTTATTGGTCAAATTTTTTACTAGATTGGAATTAGAATTCAATTTTAGATTCATTGTAACAATATTCCCATTTAGGATGTTTCCAAAACAAAATAACTAAGACACACATCTCATATAAGAAATTTTATACAAAAGAGGAATCCAAACCACTTAGGTGCAAAATTGGTATTTTTACTCAAAATGATCTAATCAAAGTTAGCTGACACATAAATTACATTTCCCCATTTAATGATACCATAGCCAAAATCAAAACATGAATATATCAATTTCAACTCAGTTAATTTGTTTTATTTTTTTAAGCCAAATTGTGCATTTTGGTGGAAATTAGTTGAAACCCTAGCTAGAGGTTATTAATGGCTAGATTTAGTCATCTATAGTTTGTTTATTTATTTCATCTTAATATCTTTCAAAACCCTAATGATTACCTACACACAAGAAACAAAAACTAAATCAAATGCAAAAAAGAAGGGAAAAATGGGTTGTGGGATGTTATGATCACTAGAACCCCTATTGTTATAGCCACTACCTACATTAACCGTAATGTTAGGGGTCTCAAATCATATGTACTTATACCTTAGAGAATGTACATAATAAAATTTCATGGTGTGTTATAACTAATTTTTCTTAGGCCCTTCTTTGATCAAATATATAATGTTTAGATGTGATATTTGAGTCGTATCCAAACTACTGAGTTGTACTATTGACTAATTTTATGTAATTATGTGCCAAAATAGTCAATACTAGATGAAAAATGCCTTGTGAGGCTCCTTATATAAAAATAAATGTAATTTAAATATGATACATTATTCATTGGATGAAAATCTATAAAAGAGGGATAAAATATAATAGAATTCTAAAGCTAGGGTTATGACACAAACATATGAAAAAATGATCATCAAACACTAGATTCATAATTTGACACTAGTGTTATATGGCACTACTATCCTAAAAATGGTGCTAGTGTCTTAAGGCCTAAAAATAGATATAAGATAAAGAAAGATAGTCTAGGGGCCCATATGACTAAGATGAGGTGACTTAAGACCATTGAGGGTGAAAAAAATAGGGAAAATAAGACATAATAAAGATTAAAAGACATAAAATGATAATTCAAATAAGGACTATATTCATCATTAAAACATTCATGTGAAAGAGAAACAAAGGATTTAGTACTTGTGGTTTAACCAAATTATGGTGTTTACATTTGGCCCCATTTTATTCTAGTAATGGAATGAAATAAAATTACTAGAGTAAGAGAAAAATAGGAATGCATAATTGTACTTACCTATGTGGATGTTTTCTAGACTTGGCCCACTCTTTGGAAAGAGAAGTGGAGAGGAGTTGGAGTGAAATATAAGAAGAGTAAATCTATAGTGTGGATGTCCTCTATATGAATTTGAATGGTGCATGAAATCTTGAGGAATAAAACCCTATTTTACCCCCACCTTCATATCTATACTAAATAAGAGTGTGTAAATTAAATGAATAGAGAAATAAGGATTTTTCCCCCATTTTGAAATTTAAACTAAATATAGGTATGTAGATTAAATATATGGATAAAAAAGGCTTCTTTTCCCCCACTAATATCTAAATTGAATATGGGTATGAAAATTGAATAAATGGAAAAACAAGGCTTGCTTTCCCCCACTTTGAAATTTGAACTGAATCTGGGTATATAAAATGGGTTTGGTATAAGGCTATAGATCAACCATTATAGATAGTCTTGTGACCCAAATTGATGAAAACCTAGTGACATCTTTGTGATGATATTGAGTATAACCTAATAATTTAAAATTGAGATCAAGGACATGTGCTCTACATCATGCCCACTAATTTTGTATTCTGAGTAATATAGTTTTGAATCTAAACATATGTATATATGAGTGAACCTTTATACACGAGTATACTTATGTGTTTGAATCTCTACATCTGAGTGAGCCTATGTATCTATGTCAAAACTATATATCTTTATAGTTATATCTTGGTACAACTATGTGTATAAATAGATATATCTAAGTAGACCTTTGTATCTATGTGAACCTATTCATATAAATATACATATATCTACATTTACCTATATATCTAAATATTTGTACTTGAGTGACCTATTTATCTATGTGAACCTATGCATGTGAATATATATATATATATATATATATATATATATATACATATACATACATACATACATACATAGACTTATGTATGAATAACTATATCTATGTGAACTTGTGCATCTAAATATCTATATATTTGCATAGACCTATGTGTCTAAATAACTAAATAGACCTATGTATCTATGTGAAATTATGAATCTAATTATTTTTATATCTATGTAGATCAGTGTGTCTAAATAGTTGTATCTGAGTAGGCCTATGTGTATAAATTTATATCTAAGTGAACCTATGTATATGAATCTTTGTATATCTAGATTATTCTATTTGTATTTTCATTGCTTTTGATGAGAGAGTCAAGGTTGCGATGAGTGTGTCTAACCAAAAGTGGTGATGATTGGTTTTTTTGTGTTAATTAGTAGGTGCGATGTTATTTTAATTTTAAATAGTTTTTTTATTGTGACAAAGTTGTTTTTTAAAATTGGTAATGTGATAAACATTTTATCTATATTGAGTTTATTATGTAAATATCATTTTTGTCACCTTTTTGAGTTAAAAGTGATTATGATATTGGTTTAACCAATATAGGTTGAGGCACATTGATGTCAAATCCCACATGAAAAATATGGTTCATAGATCAGATTTATAATTCTCAAGATATCATGTTGCCAAGAAATTGATATTAGTTGCTGAAATTGGCACACATAGTCAACCTTAATAATGTGTAATTTGATAAATGTGACTTAAATAGGTTATTTGATTAGTTTTTCAATTCATTTGAAGCATTTGAGCTGAGAGTAATTGTTTTTCTAAGCTATAGAATATTTTGAGGAGATGAGGAACCACTTTTACCCAATATTAGGAGGTGGAGGAATAGATCCAAGCGGGGAGGTAGTTATCTTAGCAAGGATCTCATATTATTTCCTATTTTTGTCATTTGTAATTCATTTTTGAATCTTTTTTATTGAAAATATGATAGTTTTAGGGCCTATTTTGAAAAATTGCACTTATATCCTGAGATGGGTACTAGTGTCCACAACTTGGCATTAGTATCTAGGATATAGTACTATTGTATTATATGTACTACTAGTATCTAACAGGCATGGTTTATAATGCTTATTATTGATAACTTGTTTTTTATGCCTATTATTATCTATTGGTTGTATATTTTATGTAATTGATGCTAGATTTAGTTGTACTTATATAGGATGATGCATGTATGAGAGTGTTTTAGACAGCCCAGATGATGGAGACCCTATGGGGTCCACCCTTGATAGATGCCAAGATGGTTGTGCTTAATATAATGGATCAGAGTCATGTCCCATTCTTAAAAATTATGCCTTAGGATAAACACATGATGACTACACTATGCAAGAGATGGGATGTAAATACCTGCAATTTTTGGTTACCTATTGAGGATATAACTATTACCTTAGAGAATTGTACAAGATCTCAGATCTACCTATTTTTAGCTAGAGAGACATATTATAGGAGGATATGAGTGATTGGATAAAAATTGGGATTTTAGGTACTTCCCTACTATGATTATAAGGATTCATAAATATAAGGATCCATGATAATATACTATTGACATTGATTGTCACTACCAATTTTCCATATTAGCAAAAGTTCTTAGATATTTTATTAGCTTAATTTGTTGTTGTAGATAGGAGTAGGGTATCGATATCCTATCAGATGCATGAAATAGTGTAGGATATAGAGTAACATAGTACTTTAAATTTGAGGGTTCATATGATGTTAGCCCACCTATATTGATATTTATATTGTTTTACATGGGAGATGTGTGGTAGATTTATCACATCATCTACACCATTACATTATTGGGCATATGAGCACATGATAGTAAGTGAAGTGTTGTTTCCTTTGCAATACAATTGGTCCCACCCACATATATTTACATAGAGATGTATTGGGATGAATTTTGTTTATAAGATGAGGATGATGTAGTGTCTACATGTGTAGGAGTTAATGATTCCTATACAGCATAGTGGAGAGATCATATATGGGTACCTCTATTTTTGAGAGGTGGGATTGTCATAGAGGATGTACTAGATATGGATCCCCTTAGGGTTGTTGATGATAATTTATTATAGTATATTTGTACATTATGTGTTTCTAACTACTCAATTACCTGGTTAGGAATTTGATGTATTACATGGGTATGTGAAGGTTTAGGTAATGATGAGTACTGGGAGACTACCATCGAGTCTCCACTCTACATATTGACATGGCATATCCCTGATGATGTCATGTATGGTGGATAATTAGAGAGGGAGATTGATGATTTTAGTGTTCATGCCCATTTTTTGGATTGATCTATAAAACCTACTATGGCATATAGATGAGTAGATGTAGATAGATTCAAGGTACATGCATAGTTAAATAGATATACCATGCCTATAGTCAATGCTTTAGGTGGTGCCAATAGTTAGATAGTGTATGCCTACATACATCTATAATGATAACATGTAAAGTATATAGATGATTTGGGTATGTATCATGAAAAAGATAGTAGACATAGTCATTGATCGATGTCATAAATCGATAGTGGAGCCTTTATTTCTATCATGGATATGTCTAAGAGTGAGAGTGAAGGGGATGGTCATAGTTATCATGTCTACATTATTGAGTGATGTACTATTCCTGTATTGAAACTATATTTTGATATATATATGGATCTTCATTATTATATTAACACTATGTATATTGGTATTTTGATTTGGTTATATTATGTATGTTGATATGTGTTTAATTATTTTGATTGTTTTAAATGGTGTTATTGGTATATGGTATTTGTCTAAACATAGGTAATGAATATTTATCTATTTAGAAATGTTTAGTAATATATGTGTAGTGGACTAGGAATGTTATTTATTGGTATAGGTTTTACAGGTGTTTCATAAAATATCTGAGTGTATATCATGTAAATGTGATATGTACTATTTGAATATCTTGGTGTATAAGTAGACTCTAAATATGAAATTTCATGTGATACAATACTAGTGGCTAGGTGTGTTAACTCTATAGCAAAGAACTTGATTGGTTGGTATGCTAAAATTGTTCTTTGAGATTTTTGATCCTTGACAAATATATTGATTAGTTAATGGACTATGTTCTAATGTTTTTGATCTATTACAAACATTTTGTTTATTGGTGACCTAAATCTATATTATTATCTCTATAATTTTTTTCAAATAGATTGATTGGTATTCGAACTAATGTCATGCTCTTATCTCTATAGCTATTTCCAAATATTTTTATAGGTGTTAGAATTAATGTTTCAATCTAATCTTTGTAGTTGTTTGCAAATATCTTGATAGGTATTTGAACTAATGTTGTGCTTTGATCTATGTATTTGTTTCCAAAAATATTTCTGTGTTCAAACTGATGTTGTGCTCTGATATTTATAGTTATTCCCAAATATCTTGATAGGTGTTTGATCTAATGTTGTGATCTAATCTCTATGAATTGGTTTCCATCTCTACTCAATCTATGGTACATGATATGTCTCATAAATAGGTGTCCTAAAAACTACATCAATCATATGATGAGTAACCAATGTATCCTCAAAGGGAATGTCTAGGGATAACTCTTTTAGAAAGGAGTGTAATCTAGGAGATGTGGAGATCGAGATCTTGGAGTCCACTTTGTGAATGATATAATTCCTCAATTAATATACTGGTTAATTCATACTTAGAGTGAATAATAATGATGATCTAAATGTCCATTTATCTTATGAAAATTATAATATGGATTATTTTTTACCCTATGAAAATGTTGTGATGGATGATTATTAGTAGGAAGAAGTGTGATCATCTCCTTATCTAATAATGTAAGAAAGATGTCATGAGGTTTATCCCTATCTAAAATATATATAACCCCTCTATGTGTGTCCTATATTCTACTAATTATAGGAGATACTCTATGAAGTGGATCTCTTCCCTTGTTGAGGATCTTTATTAGTTATTTTTATTCCACTATTTTCCTATTTGGAAGTAGAGTAGGTTCTTGTACCATGTTATATGATTGGGGATTTAACAATCCTACATTCAAATCTATCTTTGAATGTGTAACCATTAGTCCAAACATTTTTTCTAATCCTAGAGCTATGTAACATAGATTTCTAAATTATTGTGATGTCTTATATAGAAATTTATCTCAAATAGGGAAAATGAGACCTCTATCAAAAAGGTATTGTACCTCTAAATATATTTTATAGTATATCAATTGATACAGACATGTTTTGAAGATTAAAATGTATTCATTTACTATTTTTGACTAGTCTTGGAATAGTGAAGGAAACCTCTCATATGTAACATGAGGTCCCTTGTTCTAAATGTAATACATGATAAAGACCTCTTATATCTTATCATATGTGTGTAGTGAACCATTAGGGAGTGAATGATGGAAACACTCTATTCTAGACCTTCTAGAGTCATATGAAATAGTTGTAAAATATTCAAATTGATAGTAACATGTGCCATAAGTTTCCTATAATATTTAAGATACAAGTATGGATATCCATGTCCATCTAACCTTGGTAAATCTGATATCTATAGTTTTGATGTTAATGTTTCATTGAAAATATTATTTGGGATTGGATTATTATGTATGGCATTAGAATCTACCCATGAGTGGTTTTATTTATTTTCCAATGTCAGATGGTCTACTTATTCTTGTAAAGCACTTACATCATGCACCAAGGAGAGTACCTCTTATGAAGGTATATCATCATCATCAAGGGTTTCATTTAAATTTTGAATTTTGTTATTTATATTATCCATTAGTATATTGCATTCTTAACCTTTTTAGGAAGGGTTAGTTTGCTCTTTGTAACCTTTGGAGGTGTGATATTTGGGACCTAGTTAGAGGGAAATGAGGTATCACCATCATTTAGGTTAGGTTGAGAAATATAATATACTATAGTAAGGGGGATGAGGGAGATTCATTGGTATCAATTATTTTGATAATTTGTAAATAAGTATCACATGATAATGATTAGAAGGTACATTATTATAAAGTAAGTGCAAGTTATGAACTTAAGAATAAGTGTGCATGTTTTTTTACATGTGACCTAATATTTGTTTAAACAAGAGAAATAGTTGAACTAGGATGAGAAATATAGGGTGTATACTCCATGTCATCTTCATCATAATCACAGTAATCATCACTACCCCAAATTTCATCAAAAGTATAGTTTAATTCACCTGTATAAGTAAGATTAGAAGAATTATCATCTACATGCTCACTAACAGAGATATTAGGAAAAGATTTTATCATTTTACTACTATGTAATGTGTCATCATTTGTGGGTGTCATGAAATGCCTTTATTTACTATATATGTGTGGAATGCATGAATGATTATTACTTTTAATCTTGGATTCAAGGGTATAAGAATTATCAATCATGTTTTCTTTTTGCATATTATGACATGTAAGATTTCATATAGTACATTTCTATTGATTTAATTTGAATATATAGGTAGTGAAAGTAGTTGAAAAGATAGGATCACATCAGAAAAAAAACATTACCAATGAGAGGCCCCTTTGGCATTATATTTTTAGTTTGATTTTGATGTGTATGATAAGAAGGAGAGGAAAGAGAAGAATATGTATCTAATATATCCTCATCTACATTTTCATTATAATGTTGATAGTAATCCTCATATCTATCCTTTTAATAATAGTCATCATCATCATTATAAATGAATTTAGTATTATGTTCTAATGTATAATCTTGAAATATTATCCATACATTATTATAATTATGAGAAATTTTCAAAAAATCATCAATTGGATGAGTGGAATAAGACTTCTAAGATGCCATTTTAAACTTGGCAAAGAATATAATGCAAATAATGAAAAACAAGTACACAAAAGGTAGGATGTAATCAAACATAAGTATATGTGAAACTATGAGAGATTTTTAACCATGTAAAAGAAACAAGGATTGTAAGTGAAACACTTAAATACTAATATTTGGGTGTATAGGGACCTAGTATGAGGATTTAGGGTTTGAATGAGGGTTCTTTTGCAAAAAATTAAATTACACTAATTTAATGAAACCCTAATATAGGATTAATTTGAATGAGCTATGTTACACCAAAAATTAGGGAAAAAACAAAAGTTTGTAACCCTAATTTAATACATAAATATTGGAAGAAGGCAAACCCTAGGCAAATCTAGGGTTTTAAGCAATAATAAAAGTAAGTCAGGTTTACCAAATGTTTAAACCTTATAGGACTTAGTGAGTGTGAATCTTATATTTTTAAAAGGATGAGTATGAAAATAATCTAGAATGAAAACTAAAAATAACGGATTCAACAAACCTTTCCAAAAATAACAAGTATAGAGAGAAAGAGTACTTATCTAAAATAAAACAAGTCTTTCTATGGATAAGGGAGTTGAAATAGGATACAGAAATAGGAAGACACCTTTTGTTTTATGGTTATGATTGAAATCTGGTCCTAGAAAGTATCACCAATATAAAGATAGTAGTACCATGTGGTGATACTTTCAAATTATGATGATAGTGTCACTCTTATAGAAATTGTTAGGAACTTTTAGGGAAGTTATGGGAGGTTTGGGGGCCATATAGGTGGATTTGTGTCATCATAGATCTCTCATATATCACTATTTTAGTTGAATATCTTCCAAAACATTAATGATTTACTGCACACATAAAATAACAAATGCATCAAATGTCAAAAGATTGGAAAATTTGGGATTGGGATATTGAGATCACATAGAGAATAATCCCTATTATCCTTGTAATTTCATACATTAAACCCAATGTTAAGGGTCTCAGATTGCATGAAGTTATCCCTTAGGGATCATACATAATTAACCTACATAGTATGCTATAATAACTTTCACTTAGGCCTTTCTTTGATATGGAATGCAATGTCTAGATATGATATCTAAGTACTATGTAAAGTATTGAGTTGTAATACTGATTTTTTTAATATAATTATGTGCCAAAATAGTTAGTACTAGATGTAAAATTCCTTATGAGGCTCATTATATATAATGAACATTGATTTGAATATGATACCTTGTTCACTAGTCACCAAATTATAAAAGATGGCTAAAAAACATAAGTTAAGACTCAAGGTAGATTAGGACCCAAACATGAGAGAAAATAACTATCAAACACTATAGCCATAATTGGAAACTAACACTATATGAAACTATTGTCCTAAAAATTCTACTAGTGTCTTGAAGTCCAAAAATAGAGCTAAGACCAATCATGATAGGTTAGGGGTCCTTGTAACTAGGAGGAGATGACTTTGGACTACAAGGGTGAAACAAATAGGGAAAATAAGACATAATAAAGATTTAAAAAAACTCAAGATGCCCATGTGAACAAGGATTG